>CAUYPK010136228.1:0-64974 GCA_963574355.1 Loris lydekkerianus | reverse complement strand
GAGCTGGAACACATTCTCCTTAGCAAAGTATCCCAGGAATGGAAGAAAAAGTATCCAATGTACTCAGCCCTACTATGAAGGTAAACTATAGCTTTCACATGAAGGCTATAACCCAACTATACCACAAGACTATGAGGAAAGGACCAAGGAAGGGCAAGGGTGGGGGGAGGTTTGGGTGGAGGGAGGGTGATGGGTTGGGCCACATCTATGGTGCATATTTTTATCTATAATAAAAAAAAAAAAAAGAGAGGCTTGCCCTGGATCAGGTCACCATTTGGGGGGGGGTGGGGGGGGAATCCAACACCCGAGAAGTCTGACTTATGGCAGTGATACACTAAGGTGGTCTGGGGCACCCAGGATGGACAATCTGTGTCTTAGTTGGTTTTCTGTTTACTTAGAAACAGAAGAATATCTAAAACTGGGTAATTTATAAAGTAAATTTATTTCTTAGAGGTGTGGAGTCTGAGAAGCCCAAGGTCAAGGGGCCACATCTGGGAAGGGCCTTCTTACTGTTGGAGACTCGCTACGGAGTCCTGAGGTGGCACAGGGTGTCACATTCTGAGGATGTTGAGTGTGTTATGCTGACAATTCTCTTCTTATTCTTATAAAGCCACCAGTCCCACTCCTGTGATAACCCGTTGATCCATTAACTTATTATCCATGAGTGAGTTAATCCATTTATGAGGGCATAGCCCTCATGAGCAATCATTTCTTAAAGACTCTCACCTCTCAATGCTACCACATTGAGGATTAGTTTCAACATGAGCTTCAGAGAGGACAAACATTCCAACGAAGCATGAGGATCAAGAAAGCCTAGTGTATGATGCCCCATGATCATACCAATGTACATAGCTATGATTTAATAAAAAAAAAAAAAAAAAGAAGAAAGAAAGCCGTCCTTCAGTAGGCAAACTGGGCGTAGACTTGGAAGATGAGTAGAACTTAGCTGGGCAAGAGTGAGGGAAGATTGTAGAGGAACAGAGAGGCAGCTAAGGGAACAGAATTACCACAACAGATGAAGATTCCCAGATGGCAGAGGGGAGAGATTGGGGTACACTCAGGGATGACAAGTTGCCCTGTGTAGCTGGAGCAGAGTCAGAAGAGGGAGGGATGGGGTAGAGAGGTCATGTGAGAACTTACTCAGAGCTGCTTTAAGACTTCTGTGGACCTAGACACTTTTGGAGATCCCATTGCATATTATATCAAACATATTACATGTACCCTGATTCTATGTTAAATTATAAATCATAAGTTGAAGCTGACTACCTAATATTAATATTAATTTCTGTTTAAAGGTTTTCCTTTTTTTGTATTTTAGAGCTAGTAATTTTTTTTTTTCAAATAGCAAAAAATTTTAAAAGGGTCTTGAAAAGCTGGCAGGCTCGAGGCATTGTGATTATAAGGCCCAAATGACAACACTGCAATCTTCCCATCCAGTATTCAATTTCTCCTTTTTCCTGCCCTGTTGAGATTTAGCAGGACCACGTGACCATTCAGCTGGAAGGTCCGTTTCCTAGCTTCTTTTGCACAAGTAGCAGCCATGTGACCAATGTTTTGGCTGTTGAGATGCAGAAGGGATGTTTGAAATTTTCAGGTCACATTCTTAAAAAGGAAGCTGGTTGCTTTCCCTTTTTCTTTCTCCATCTCTGTGGGCTGAAATTGGATGTGGTTGTGGTGAAACAAATTCAGCCATGTAGGCAAGGATAACCTTAGCATGCATGAGAGTCACCTGGAGAGCTTGTTAAAACCCAGATCACTGGGCCGCATCTCCAGAAATTCTGATTCTTTTTTTTTTTTTTTTTTCAATTAAATCATAGCTGTGTACATTAATGTGATCATGGGGCACCATACACTAGTTTCATAGACCATTTGACACATTTTCATCACACTAGTTAACATAGTCTTCCTGGCATTTTCTTAGTTATTGTGCTAAGACATTTACATTCCACATTTACTAAGTTTCACATGTACCCTTGTAAGATGCACCATAGCAGAAATTCTGATTCAATGAGTCTGAATCATACAAATTCCCAAGTGCTGCTGCTGATACTGATTAGGGACCACATTTTGAACACTTCTGCTCTAGGGGATGGAGGTATAGACAATTGAGTTTCCAGATTGCCTTGCAGGTAGATCAGCCTTCCATCTGGACTTCACATTTACCTCTGTGGGAAAGAAAGAAACTATTCTTTGTTTTTTTGAACAACCATAATATTGGGTCAGCTTGTCACAGAGGATTAATCTATAGCAGCCAAGCCTAAAGAAAGCAGCTAAAGGAAGTTGAACTTTACCAAGGGAGGTAGCATAGCGTTGTGTGTTTGAACATGTGTTTGAATCCCAGTTCTACAACTTTCTAGTTGTGTGATGTTGGGCAAGTTATTTAACCTCTTTGTGGTTCAATTTTCTCATCTGTTAAATGGATCCAGGGGAACAAGGTCATCTAGAGCTCATTACCTTTCTGGACTATATCCAGTACCAGGTTCCTAGAAATCCCCACCCAGTGGCCATGCTTTTAAGGTCTGCTTTAACTTCTTTTTTTTGGCTTATTCCTGATGGCTGACTATGGCCCAAGGTCTGAGATTTTGCCAAAGGGTGGCTGTGTGACAGGGGTGTGGATGGGACTTGGATGGACATGTTGGAGTGTACTACATTAAACATGGGACTTTGCTGGCATATGATGGTGGAGCAGAGGGCGGGGGAAAATAGAGGTGGACTGCAGGCCAGATGCACACTCTCCAGGTTGTGACAGCCCAGGAGCATGGAGCAACCCTATGGGTCTAAGAATTCTAAATTTAAGTCTGGCTTTCCAGTTGTCATAAAATATACTCATAGAGTTGGGAGAATAAAACATATTTAATAGTTCAATAGCTTTATGAATGATTAAAGATATTTAGACAACAGCATACAAATTTCCACTTGAACCCCTGCCATGGGGTGGAACCAGGTAACTTGTAGGCCTGGCATGAGGTTTAAATGAAACAACAGATGAAAATACTCAAAACAATGGCTCAGTGCCTGTAGCTCAGTGGTTAGGATGATGGCCACATGCACGGGGGGTGGTGGTTTCAAACTCGGCCAGCTCCTGCTAAATAACAATGACAACAATAACAACAACAACAATAAAATAGCCAAGCATTGTGGTGGGTGTCTGTAGTCCCAGCTACCTGGGAGGCTGAGGCAAGAGAATCACATAAGCCCAAGAGTTTAAGATACTGTGAGCTATGATGCCGCAGCACTATACCAAGGGCAACATAGTAAGACTTCATCTAAAAAAAAAAAAAAAAAAATACTCCATACAAGGCTTTGTACATACACTATGCACTCAATAACATCAGCAATCCTGGTGTTCATGATTCTCCTGAGGGAAATTTTGTCATAGCCCTGAAACTAACAAAAGACAAGATGACACAAAAAAAATAAGCTGAGTTTTGATGCTAGATCTTAAATAAAACATTAGCAAATACAATCCTGCCTATAGTCTATTTAAAAATTAAATCGTGACCAAATAGGGTTTATCACAGAAATACAAAGATGACTCAACTTTTAAAAATATATCAAATGTAACCTGCCATATTAACAGTTAAAGGGGAAAAAATCATTCATTTCATATAAAAACTCTTACTAGAAATAGATAGAAATGTCCCTAACTGATGGAAAAAATGTCAGAAAACGACAATAACCATATTTGATGATTGTTAAGAACACTAGGGTCATTTGACGAGGATGATGAACACAGGAGAAAGAGCAGGATGACAGGGAGAGAGGCCAGCCTGGTGGAGAGTTCTACAAAGTCTATAGTGCTGGAAAGAAATAAGAGTGGTAGAGTAATTTGTGGGTGGCCCAGAGGCAAGAGCGGAAGGCACGGAATTGGATGAGATCAATTAGGGAGAGAAAGCTGGGTGAGAAGAGAACCAGGAACGGAGCACCCAGGAGCACCATGTTAAGGGACCAGTGACACTGGGAGCCAGAGGTGAGTCTGAGGGCAGCAGACAGAGGGTAACAGAAGTACAGAGAAACCTCGGGGCACAGAGCTCTGAGGAAAAGTGCATTCTTGTCAGAATCAAAATAAAGAGGGCAAGGACTTAGGAGTCTCTGATTTTCCCCTTAGAGGCTGCTGCTGACCTTAGCCAAAGCTGTATCTGTAGAGCGGGGAGGGCTAAAGGACGTGTGTGGGGGGAGCATTCAATGGGAGAACAGGAAGTGGAAGCAGAAAACAAGCACTTCCGCCGGGAACGGTAAGTGAGCTGTGTGTACGTATCCCAACAAGGAAGTGAAGTTCCTGGAAAGTTTTAGTAGGTTGTGGTCAGATCAACATTTTCACAAGGCCAGACGGGAGCAACCAGAGGAAAGGAGAGAGACTAAAGATATATCAGAAAGGGGGGTGAGTGGTAGAGCAAGTTCCCGCTGGAGGCAGGAGAAAAGGGATGCTCTTAAAACCAGTTACTGTTTTACTCTGGGGGAAAAAAATAAATGAAATCACTCACACTACCATCCTTTCACTAATCCAGTAAGTATTTATATTAAGTATCTACTATGTGCTGGGCACTGTCCTGGTGCTGGGAATAAGAGAAAGAAAAATTTCCCCCTATATTATCTAAGTTCAATGACTTAAAACAAAACAAAACAAAACCAAATCCAAAAACAAACAATAATTTGACCCTTATCAGGCTGGGGCTACAGGAGACACAGTCTTGGTATGTGTGAATTCCAGGCCTACAATTCCTCAGTAGGGACTCTGCTCATTCTCACAGGGAACATGGGAGGCATCAGCTGGGATCAAGGATCTGGAATTTGTACACTCTCTTGTGACATCCTATCAGAGAGTCCTTTAGGACTAAGTTAATGTCAGAGAAAAAGCTACTTCAATGAAAAGCTTTAACTATATATGACTCGAAGAATCTCCGGTAGTGTCGCTGCACTTAATGTACTCAAAACTTCAATTAAGACAGATGACCAATGGGCAAAAGCTCCTTAACATCAGTAAACTTGATACCTAAGCCTTCAGTCCTCTGACTAGCAAGTCACTGGTTTTCTCTGACAACGTCCTCCTGCCCCCAGCCAGTTTCATTTAGGTACAGCCCAACTGGACTAAATCCATCAGTTGTGCTTCCTCTTACCCTCATCAGAGTTCTTAACAGTCATTAACTAACCATATTGGTTTGGAAAGACAAAGAGAAAAGCAAAGCAGGTGCATGATGACCTTGATCCTGAAACCTTACTCACAGGGACAAACTGGAAAAGACTCCTGCCATCCAGGACTACATTATAGATTAGGTAGACGTATACATCTAGTGTCAAAAGTAGGGAGAAGAGATGCTAGATTCATGAATAGGGATTCACAGAAAGTTACTTAAAGTCATTGAGTGGAAACTTCTTATTCAAGTTCATGAAAATAATCCATTACAAGGCCAGTTGATGGACAACTGGCTGAGAACCCATCTGTCCTGTAGCCCTACCTGGCATTTTTTCCACTATGTCATGTTACCATATCCCATGCTGAGTTAACATTTTTTTAAAGTTTCAGATTAATATGAGGGTACGAACGATTAGGTTACAATGTTTGTGTTAGGTGAGGTCCCTGTTGCAGTTGTGTCCTACTCCCAGGAGGTGTGCCATATGCCCTTACTTTGTGCCCATTAGGTGGGAACACACCAGCCCCCCCCCGAGGTACATTTTCAAATACATGATTTTCCTAGTGAAAAATTATTTAGTGGAGAGGATGTCTTGTGTGAAAAATTTCCCACATGGAAGTGGGACCAAAGAAGATTCCAGCATCAGATTGTAAATTTCTAGGACAGATCATAAGATAAAAAGTTCTGAAGTCAAAAGCCATCTTTGTTGTTCACCTGTGTGGATTATTCTGGCTCCTTGCTTTCCTCCATCACCTACTTTTTTTAACAGACTTTGTATTGTAGAGCAATTTTAGGTTCTCAGCAAATTTGAGCAAGAAGTACAGAGATTTCCCACAACTCCCAGCCCCACACATGCACAGCCTCTTCCATTGTCAACATCTCCCATCAGGGGTTCATTTGTTACAATTGTTGAATGTACATTGATACATCCTTTATCACCCCAAGTACACAGTTTACATTAGGGTTCCCTCCTGGTCTTATACATTCTGTCCAGTTCGGAGAAATTGATGACATGTATCTACCATTACATGAGTAAGGAAGAGTAAAAGAACAGTTAATAGAACTGTAATAAACACTTTTACTACCCTAAGCATCCTGTCATCCCACCCTCCCCCTAACCCTAGCAACCATGGACATTTTTACTGTCTCCATAGTTTTGCCTTTTCCAGAATGTCATATGATTAGAAACAGTACGTAGCCCGTTCATACTGGCTTCTTCCACTTAATAATATGCATTTAAGGTTCCTCCAGGTCTTTTGATGGCTTGGTAGCTCATTTCTTTTTAGCACTGAATAATATTCCACTGTTTGGATGTACCGCTGTCACCTACTTTAAAACTTCTGACTATTTCACTTTTACCTTCTAACCGTTTCATTACTAAACCAGAAGCCCAACTCTGGAAAGGGGGTTGGTGATGAGAAAAAGCTGAAATTATGATTTAAGCTGAGGGGTGGAGATTTTCTCTGGATAATTATCCATGTCCCACTTTACCAAAGAAAAAGATGAATTGCAATTAGAATGCAAAGTAATTCTCCCTAAAAATGTTGAAGTGAAGAGACCAGTGCCAGGTATTGACGGTATAGAAAAATCTTGCTCCTAGAATGCAACAGGCCAAGATGAAATACACTGGGAGTATATAAAATTTATTCTAACATTGAAGGGAGGGGAAAAGAAGGAAAGAAAAATGAAGCAGGATGAAAACTAAGGTAACGAGAGAGAAAAGACAGAAACTTGTTAACTATAGGACATTCTGAGCAAGATATTTTTCTTCCTTTTACAAGTTAGAAGCTATTGAATAATTCATGCCAAGCGTGGAAAGGCTGTCTTTTCCCTGGGTGATGTATAACTGAGCAGGAGAGAGCTTCGAGTGGGTTCACCACATCAGCCACCACTCTTGATTTTGAGCACAGATGCTCTTCTCTTGAGCTCAGCTTCTGTGCTTGCAGCCAAGCATCTTTGCTGCTGCTGCAGCCTGCCTGCCCACCCGCCTGGGCTTGCAGCCCTGGTGCCAGCTGAGACTTCTCCCTGCAGCTGCTGGCTCCTTCCTAGGACCATGCGTGGGGATGTTGCTTGGGAGAAGCCCGCACTTGCTCCTGGCACTGATCCCAGCTGAGTTTCTCCTGTTGATTTCTGGACCACAGATGCTGAAGCTGAGGAGGTATTTCCTGGCTTCCCTCTCTCTACAACACCAGCTAAGGACCAGCCCCAACACAAGGTACCCTCCATCCCCTTCCTGGGCATTTTTCCCAGCTGGGATGCCTCCGTTTTCTCCTGGAAACTGGGAACTCCAGCTGGCAATATTCCTCTCTCTGTGTTATGTGTGTGTGTGTGTGTTGGGGGGGAGAAGGAGGCTGTTCTTGGCGTAGCTCCGTCCTAGGGCTTCCCTGATGCCTGCCCAGTGAAGTGCAAGGCGACCCTTTCCCTAGGTCTAGAGACATTTCTCAGGCAGGTACCTGTCATCTGCCGCCCTCGTTCTCCTCCAGCTCACTTACTCCTCCTCCCCCAGCCCATTATTCCGTTTCAGCCTTTTGTGTTGGTGGCAGAGGGCTGAAGGGATGTTTTTACCCTCCCGGCAGGCAGGCAAGTGTCAGGATGGGCCGCGCTGGGAGAAGGCGACGCTAGCGAGCGAGGTGTGAAGAGTTGGCCAGAATGACCAACTCCTCCTCCGCGTCCACGTCCTCCACCACCGGGGGGTCACTGCTGCTGCTCTGCGAGGAAGAGGAGTCGTGGGCGGGCCGGCGCATCCCCGTTTCCCTCCTGTACTCGGGCCTGGCCATCGGCGGCACGCTGGCCAACGGCATGGTCATCTATCTCGTGTCGTCCTTCCGCAAGCTGCAGACCACCAGCAACGCCTTCATCGTGAACGGCTGCGCCGCCGACCTCAGCGTCTGCGCCCTCTGGATGCCGCAGGAGGCGGTGCTCGGGCTGCTGCCCGCCGGCTCCCCGGAGCCCCCCGGGGAGTGGGACGGCGCGGGGGGCAGCTACCGCCTGCTGCGGGGCGGGCTGCTGGGCCTCGGGCTCACCGTGTCCCTCCTGTCCCACTGCCTCGTGGCTCTGAACCGCTACCTGCTCATCACCCGGGCGCCCGCCACCTACCAGGCCCTGTACCAGCGGCGCCACACGGCGGGCATGCTGGCGCTGTCCTGGGCGCTCGCCCTGGGCCTCGTGCTGCTGCTCCCGCCCTGGGCGCCGCGGCCCGGCGCGGGGCCCCCGCGCGTCCACTACCCGGCGCTGCTGGCGGCCGCGGCGCTGCTGGCGCAGACGGGGCTGCTGCTGCACTGCTACCTGGGCATCGTGCGCCGCGTGCGCGTCAGCGTCAAGCGGGTCAGCGTGCTCAACTTCCACCTGCTGCACCAGCTGCCCGGCTGCGCCGCCGCCGCCGCCGCCTTCCCGGGCGCCCCGCACGCGCCGGGCCCCGGCGGCGCCGCGCAGCAGGCCCAGCCCCTGCCGCCCGTGCTGCAGCCGCGGCGCGCGCAGCGGCGGCTCAGCGGCCTGTCGGTGCTGCTGCTCTGCTGCGTCTTCCTGCTGGCCACGCAGCCGCTGGTGTGGGTGAGCCTGGCCAGCGGCTTCTCGCTGCCGGTGCCCTGGGGCGTGCAGGCGGCCAGCTGGCTGCTGTGCTGCGCCCTGTCGGCGCTCAACCCGCTGCTCTACACGTGGAGGAACGAGGAGTTCCGCCGCTCCGTGCGCTCTGTCCTGCCGGGCGTCGGCGACGCTGCGGCCGCCGCCGTCGCGGCCACCGCCGTGCCCGCCGTGTCCCAGGCGCAGCTGGGCACCCGCGCCGCCGGCCAGCACTGGTGACCCCGCCGGGGCCCGAGAGAGACGGAGGTTCCCAGCTTCCGGCGTCCTTGGCCACCGCCTCCTCCTCCCTTGCTGAGCGACCCCTACCCGAGCAAAGACTCCGCCGCGAAACCCATGAACGAGCGGGGCAAAGATCTCGCCCTGGAGCCCAGTGGGACCCCTGAACCCAGGCCTCTCTGTACACGCCACCCCCAGACCCCCCGTGTCGGTTTGGACGGCCACCTGGTTTCTGCGCTTTGTTTCTGTTTTAGAGAGACCTTAAAGTCAAAACACCAGAGACTTCAAGAACTGGCAAACTGGCGTTTTAAAAATAAACGGTTAATTTATTTCAACACGGTTTGTTTCGGAAAAAGAGTTTTCATAATGTATAATCCTTCCCACCTTCACCGTCTTAAAAACGAAGCGCCTTGAGTGTGCATGAGCCAAAGGGGTAATACTGTGGGGGGATTTTAGAAAGTAACGCGTCTCCGCTGATGGCTGCGTCGCAGTTTAGTCTTCGTGCGTTAACCTGGGAACTACGCAGAGCACTCCGGTGCGAGTTTCTATTAAGACCACAAGTCCTTTATTCTTAAAAGGGTTTTTATGAAGTCATTCTTGAATGAGATAGAGTCTTAGCCAGTGAAGGGGAAAAAATCATTTTACACTAACTTTATTGTATTCCTAAGACTGAAAATCGGCATTGGGAGTGAAGGTGAAAAATTTGCAGTTTAATAATTGATGGTCTGAGCCAGCACTGGAATTTTGAAAGCAAATCAGGACGGTATCTATTTCAGGTACAGGTTTCACATTTTCTAGAGCACGCACACTTGTTGGTACCCTCCTTTTGTCACCAATTTATCTGCCTTATGAGTGTGATTGCAGCTTTGAACAACCTGTATTATAATGGTTGCTAAGGAGAATAAGTCCTCCTGTTTTCTCTTTTAACATTTAAAATATCTCATTGCACATGATATAAACACTAATACAATGGCTGTATAGCTGACCTTAGCTGCTATTGCATGCTCCTAGATGCTAGAACCTCCTGGGCATGTGGTATGCTAAAGCAAGACCCATTAGACAAGGACGTTTTACTTCCTCCAGACACCAGAAGACATGGCCTTCAATTATTTGAAAAGGGACACAGAGACACCTCTGGCTACCTAGAGTTCTTGTCATGACCCAGTTTATGAGAACATTCCTAGTTGGGACTTTAACTTGCTGATGAAATAACACTTAAGATGGGTCGATAATATGAGTTGGCCAAGCCAGCTGTGCTCTTTTAGGGTTTAAACAAGTCACACATTAGAAAGCACCACTTTTTTTTTTTTATGTAGTTCACATGTATTACCATGACATTTAACATTAATATTGTGTCTGTTGAAGGAGGCCTAATAAACTCAGTCATAAGTAATGAATGGATCCCACGAGAATCTGTTCTCAAATGTATTATTTAAGACTTGTCATTTTCATCGTTGGTTTCCTAAATTTATTTAGAAATATTTGAAATTCAAAATTGTATGAAGTCACCTTATATGTGTAAAATTAAAATGGGAAGAATGTGATTTTAATGATCATGGGTCAGTATTCTGACTGCTAACAACGTCAAATCTGGGCCCAAAGGGCCACAATCAAATGCATAATTCAGGGACAAAAACAGCTTGCTTTATTGCACTCCTGGACAGGGAAAGCCAGGGTATTAGGAACGTTTGTGAATTTGAATATTGATGAGAATTGCAGGAACCTGTGACACATTTGTAGTAAAACAAAACAGAACAAATATGTTCATCAGCAACCATTTTAATTAATCTATCCCCTTTGTGCATGCGCCATTTCTCTCTTCCTCTAGTTTTATCTGTTCCCATTTTCCTTGATTCAAATATTTAATTAAAGTTCTGCAGCTATTACTTCTGAGTTTTTTCTCTGTCTCTGGTTTTCTTGCATATTTCCTTGAGAACATTGTAACAGAGGATATGTTATTCTAAAGCATTTGCGATGAATGTAACTTTGCTGGCTTTATCTAATTTTATTTTTAGTTTCTAAAATTATTTCTACTTTATATAATGAAATAAGGCTTATATACCAGCATTAAAAAGAAAGATATAATTTCCTTTCTGTAAGCATTGGGGGATGTATTGGCTGCAACAACAGCAGAGAGATGAGGGTTTTCCTTTGGGTGGGGAAGGGTTGGAGGACACTTTTAGAAATCTCTATCGAAAAAGTCTTATTCTAATTAGGCCTTTATTCTTGTTTTTCACCGTGGATTCTGCAAATGATTTCTCCCGCTGCCATGCATATAAACTCAGATTTTCAAGGGTATATCTGTATCTTGCAATGTTTCTGGCTTGCACGGGGAACCATCTTTTGCTGGCTGCATGCCATGTGGGAGACCCACTTTAGATTAATTTACTGGTAATTAACTCCATAGGACTGATTCACTTTTAATTTTGAAGTAGCAATGATGTGTCTAAAAATGCCTTACTAGGGCATTAGCTTAGAATGTCGGACTTTTTACCTTCACAAATTAAGTTAATGCAGATTGTGTTTTTATTTAAATGAAACCACGTATTATCCACTCAGGAATAAAAGATCCTAATTGCCATCGTGGGCTGCCCTACTTTGCCTTTTCTACTTTTTTTTCCTTTAGGTATGTGCCTGTTAACACAGACAGCACCTGCCTCCTTTCCCTGTGCATTTCATTTCGTTATTTTTATTTTAATTGTTTTTTTTTACATGAACTAAGAAGTTCATCTCCTTATGTTTTAATGGCTAAATTCTTGGACACAATGGATATTGCCTCTAGCACTCCCTTTCCCCCCAAATGAAGCATTCACAGGTGGTCTTTGTTTTAAACACATAGGAAGAATTCTAAAGTCCAACAAGTTCTCCTGTGTCTCAGAATTAGGGGGAAAGTTTTTTAGGAGGATCCAGCACCAAGGTGGAGTGTAACTAAGGAGCAAGGAGCTCACTTTAATTCTCAGATAAAGTCCTTGAAAAATCTGCTCACCAGTGGGATTTTATTCGGCTTTGAACTCAAGACGCAGTGCAATCTTGTTCTTTGGAGGACAACCATGTTCTTGGGAGGAAAACCCTGTTGACCAACTTCACAAAGGTTACAACAGTAAAATTGTAACATTTTTTCTGTCTTCCAGGCTTCAAACAGTGCTTATCTGGTGGCTCTTTAGCAATTCTATGTGCAGATTTGACCAAGGGTATCAGCAGCATAAATTTAAATTTAAGGATATTAATAAAAATTATAGTTGCCTCTTATTTTCAAGGCCTGTTCTTAATGCTGGGGGGTTGCTGGGTGAGAGTGGAGCTCTTGGAGCTCTTGTTCTGCAGGAACAGGCGGGATCCTTTCTTCCTCTCTATTCTCATTTTTAATATTTCAGGGGGTCTCATGTGTGACTCAAGGCCCAAGCTCTGCCCACATCCCTCTCTCTGCCAGCCCCTGTGTCTGCCTCTGCGATCTAGTGGTACACAAACAGGGCCCAGTGCATGCCCTGAAAGTGGCCTGGAGCTGTTTGGATAGGGAATTCCTGAGTTCCCAGTACCAGTACCTGTTGAGGGAGGCATAGGCTCTATTTAGGTGATCACCTTTTGCTGAGGACAACTTTTCCTGTAGGAATGGTGGCCAGCAGCCCTTCAAAGCATGAGACCCAAGTTGGGACTCCACTTTCTCTAAGGGCAATCCTGCTTTCAATACTGCTTGCACGTTGGTGCTCTCCAGGCAGCCTGTCCTAGCTCCTCCCAGCAGGTACTCTTGACACACAGGGGTTGCCCAGATACCTAATCATATTAGGCCTAATGCAATAGGCACGGAGGATTGTGAGAAGGGAGCAGGGAGGACGGAGATGAAACAAGAGACTGATGGTTGTGGAAGGGTAGTGATGAGTTCGTGGAGATGCATTGCCCAGTTCTATTTCGTAGTGTACCTTTTAATGTTTTTCATAATGAAAAGTGAAAAGGTGAAGCTTTTCTTAAAAAACAGAAAGAAGAAAAAAGAAAGGAAGAGAAAGAGGGAAGAAAGAAAAGTAACGTGTCTAAGGTCACACAATGGATCAAATGAGAGCCAAGTCTGAGCATGAGTTTGAAAATTCTGCACTGTAGGCTAAAATCAAGACTTTTAAGTCAGATATGGAAATCCATCCATGATGTGACCATTCCCCAATTTTCCAAATCTATCTTTCCCCCACTAGCATCCTTTACTGTTGCCTGGTTGATTTACACTCTGCCTTCAAACACATGTCTGAGCTTTGTTGCACTCAAAGACCCTCCTGGGGTGTTCTGGCTTTTCACCTAGCGTACGACCAACCTCCATCCTCCCTCCCAGGAAGTCTCGTGTAGTTTCTTCTTCTCGTTAGACCTCCCTGCCCCAATTACAAGCGCTGCCTCCATTTTGTTCTTATTATATAAGACAACCCTGTCTTATATTATTACTATTACTTATTATTTTTTGAGGCAGAATCTTACTCTCTTGCCCTGGCTAGAGCACCATGGAGTTATCATAGCTCATAGCAACTTCAAACTCTTGAGCTCAAGGCATCTTCTTGCCTCAGCCTCCAAGAAGCTGGGACTACAGGTGCCCCATGTCTGGCCTGTTTATTTATTTTTTTTATTAGAGATGGGGTCTCACTCTTGCCAGGTGGGTCTTGAACTCCTGAGCTCAAGCAATCCACCTGCCTCAGCCTCTCAGAGTTGTAGGATTATAGACAAGAGCCACCACTCCCAGCTGTCTTAGCTCTTTTTAAATGTGTGTGTCTTATCTTCAAAATGACATAGGAAAAGGGTTTGTTTATTTCTCGTTCCTTTGATCTTTTTTTTTGGGGGGGATATCATCTTTTATCCTTTTGTAACCAGTTATCTGAAATATGCCATGTATTTTAATATATGTTTATAGTTTAAGGTGTTAATTTTAAAAGAAAAAAGATTTGGTATTTTCTCTTTCATATTTATTTTTCTCTTAATGAAGTAGACCAGACTAAATCCCAGCTCCCAGCTTATAGCTTACCAAGGGATATCCCAGAGTAATAATGTTTGGGATTATGAGTGAGGTGTATAAATCACATACAATTGGTGCTGTGATTTGAGGGTGAGTTAGATACCTGAAGCATCCAAGCTCTGTTCACATAGAGGGAAGCAACAATGAGAAGATTTGGTCCTAATTACTACTTTAAATTTAAGATCAAATTACTCAAGATGTTCAATTATTTCTCATGGCCTTGCACAGAAAAGCTGCATGTTTTTTTTTATTTGTAAAAGCCTCAAACATTGCTAATTAAAAGCCATGCAATTTTGCTAGAATGCCAAAGGAAATAACTATGCAAATGTCTTTACCCCTCCTCTTAAGTTTATGGGAAGACAGAGCTGAAGAAAGTGCTGGAAACATCCAGGCCATTCCTTGCTATTTTTATTAGATAGAAAGTGCTTCAATTTTTGATCTTCCCTGTTATAAATAAGCCCATTTGCCATTTTTCTATTCTCAGGGAGTAGAAAAGCACGAAGCGTCCTTCATATCATGAAGCTGTGACAGATACTTTGTTTTTAGCCCAAGGAAAGCTCTATGAAAAGTCGGTGTGGTTGAATTCCCCATTACTACAAAAATTTGTCCTTGAAAAAGTTTTATTTTTGAAACAATAATGTTTTTTTTGTCTAGCTGAAGGTTAACGTCTGTTTTCATAGAAAATTTATAAAATACAGAAAATACATAAAAGAAATCATATCGTCCATAGTTCCACTTCCCAAAGATTACCACCCTTAACATTTTGCTGTACCCACCTGCTCTTTTTCTCTCTTTTCCTATGTATACTTAATTATATGTAGAATAGCTGGAAAGTATATACTGACACATATTTTTGTATGTGTTAGTAATATATATTGCGTATACTCACCTATGCAGAAACAAGTGTAAGCTGCTGAAAGGTGTTAAAAAGTAGGATCCAGTGACAGAAAAGATTTACAATCAGAGCTTGTAACAAGTAGCAGACTTCTAGGGGTGTCCAACCTGTGGCCTGCGGGCCACATGTTCATTCATGTTGATTTTGTGAGGGCTTTTTTTCTTACCTGTGGTGTCAGATGTCACAAAAAGTATGCGGAGACCTTTTTTTTGTGGCTAATCAGCTTTCATTAGTATTTGTGTATTTACTGTGTGGCCCTAAACAACTCTTGCTCTTCCAATGTGTGGCAGAAAAGAAGACAGGTTGGATACCCCTGAACTGAGAGTGGATGATCACATGAAACAGAAGTCCAGAGGTAGGTGTTTCAAGAATTTGCTCAGTAGCATAACGCTGGCATCATCAAGGACACTGATTCTTTGCGTTCTTCTCCTCTTAATATTGCCCCATGGTTCCACGATGGCTGCTGTAACTCGAGGAAAAATGCCTCTCTTTGCCTGTCTCTCTTTTTCAGGAGGGAGGGAACTCTAAGAAGCTCCTCCCAAAGATTTCTTACCTCTCCTTGGCAAGAAGTAGGTCACATGGCCAGCCCTAAAGGAAACAAAGCTGTGAATACTTGGCGTTTGGAAGACCTTTGTGCTTATCAGCTTTCCTGATTTATGGTCTGCCCTTGGTGCTGCTCTGCACTTACTGGGTAGGTCTTTATCTCTTTTTCAGAATTTGCGGCTGGCTTGGAGGTTAAATTGAGTAGGCTTGTGTGCGGTTTCTGGTGTCTACAAGTGATTTATTATATAAATCCTCTGAAATAGGATCTTCTGTGACCCCTATGATTTGGCTTTTTGACAGCCTAAACAGAGGAAGTATGTGAAAAATTACAAGCTCTCGGGCCTCTTTCAGGAGTTGTTTTCTGACTGTAGAAAGAGAACTCCTGGGGAAGGGGCAGCACGTGGGCTACCTCAAACATCAGTCTTCATGCATTGGAGTCAGAACGTTTTGGGGTCTGGAGGTGGCTGATAAATAGCACCCTCCTCACTGTCTAGAGTTTGAACTATGTGATAAATAAGAACATAAAGTATGCAAATTGTGAACCAAAACTTCAGCTTTATTACTGATAAAGTCTTCATGTGAGTGCCAAATCAGGTTGCAAATCCTCTCCCTAACTCCCTTACTACCTGTCTGATCTTTGGAATAAGCAGGTCGACCAGCTGTCACTGGCCCAGGAGAAGAGGGGAGGGGAAGAGATCACAGCTCTTGCACTCAAGACCTTGCTAAATTAGCTCCACCCTCTTGGGCTTCTTGGACTAATGGCTATTGGCTATCCGCCAGGTAACTCATTTCACCTCCCAGGGCTCGGCTAAAAACACAGACGAAGGGCTAGGAGCGTCTAGCAAAATGCCCTTTTTGGGGACACCAGACAAGTGAGAAAATGGCATTCTCCTCTCAAAGTAGACACCCTATGATTTTGACCAGGGTGCAGTCAGGAGGGAGCAATATGCCACAGGTAAGCTCCCAGTTGTATCATGAAGCATATTAGCCAGGTAACATTTCAACCAGATTCTAAGTGCAAACTTAAGCTATAAACAAGTATAATCCCCGGACAGGGGACAGAATAATTTTTGCCATATTTTGAAGTACAATTGAAGAAGGAAATGATCAGTTTAGAGAAAAGAAGACTAAATGGAAAAATAAGGTTGTTTTCAAATATCTAAAGGGCTGTGAAGCAGAACAACGCTGCTAGCTTTCATTGATTGATAACATACTATGCGTCCGACGCTGGACTGTGCGTCAGATGCTGGACTGTGAGCCTTTTATACATAGTTTCATCTAATTTTCACAACAACCCTATAAGACAGGTATTATGATTTCCATTTCAGAGGTGAGAATCCTGATTCTTTGAAAGACAGACTTGTCTAAGGTCCCTGGCAAGGGAAGGAAGTGATAGTTGAACTCAAGTCCAGGTGACTCAAAGCCTAGGTTTACGAACAAAACACCAAGCAGCAGAAGAGGGAGCAAAGATGTGCTGTGAGGTTCTGGAGGCAAAAATCTGACTCAGTTGGTGAGAAATAGATTTCAGTGTAACATGAGAAAGAACTTCATCTCAATTACAGGTGCTCAACCTAGTTTGGGAAATGTGACACCTGAGGGACTCAAGGAGGGTGTGGAGGATTAACTCTAGAAAAATGTCAAAATTAGAGGAGAAGTTTTACCAGATTAACTCTGAGATGTCTTTCAAGTCTCCTTTCTACAATTATACAATTTTTCTTCTTTTGCTTGGGAGTAATAAAATCTTTCTTGCTCTGGGCCTCTAACATTTCAAATGATTAGTTAAAAGAAGTGTGCTAGGGACTTTATTTAACAAATGCAATCAGTGTAACCTAATTATTTTATTCTCTAGTATAAGAAACCCTCAATGCGTCCCAAACAATAACAAACAAACAAAAGAAATGTGGTTGGCAAAAACTTGACCCACACCAACCAATAGGGAACCAAGCTAGGGTGATGAGCAGTGTTCCTCCTCGGGACGCGGTCGTGAGTATGGCACATTCTTAGTGACTTTGCCCCCTTTCTGCTTGTCCCTTTTTGTCCTTACCTCATTCCCAAATCTTTTAATGGAATATAGACCGAAAGAAGTACATTTTGCTTAAATTTTCTCAGAGTAAACATTGAGGTCCCACTGTACTACTTAATTCACTTAAAAGCTTTTGTAAGTACAAGACTTTTGATGACTCTGTTGGAGTTGAAGAGATTTTGGAGAAGACCATTTGGATGAGAAATAAACTATGGCTGGCTCTTGTGTAAATGCCACCTGTGATAAAAGTTGTTCCTGGCTGAGTTTTTTCTCCTGTGCCAGGCCCTAAGCGAATCTTACTGAAGTCTGCTTATTTGTATGTTCAGAACCTGTTACGGCACAGTGACAATCTTGGCTTCTCCCAATGTTTTGACACAATGATTGATAGATTGATGTACTAAAATTTACCAACACAAAAGCTTAGCGGAGCTATTTTAGATTTGTTGAAGACCAATAATGGAGTCCACTGTAAGTAAACCTAAAATCTTCAGACTCTGCCTTTTCTAATTTACTTGAACAAAAATTTTGAAACTCCTCAAATGATAGGCACCAAAATACCTTGGCATTGGCATAGGGAAATGATGCCACGGACCTTGTCTTACTAAGGGTGAGTACAGATTTCTTAATTATCTTTATCATTATTGTTATTGTCAAGATCACATCATCATCATCATCAAAAATTGTTCACCAATAGTTCAGTGCAGAGCATTGAGTTACATATGTTGCCTTTTGCCTCAAAACAGTGACTTAAAATAACAATCATTGATTAGCTCCTGATTCTATGAGTTAGAAATTTGAATGGGGTCCTCCCGGAGGCTCTTCTACTAGTCTTGGCTGACCTGACTCATAATGCTGCAGTCAGCTAGTGGTCCATGGTCCACACAGCTGCCTGGCATTTGACTTGCTGTTGATTGAACTTGGACTTGACTAGCTTGGCTAGCGTAGGTTTATTCACATGAAGGTAGTCTCAAAGTCAAGTTTGCTATATTTGCTAATGTATAGTGGCCAAAGCAAGTCAGAGGACCAACTCACAGTCCCGGATTAACTATATTCCACTTTTAAATGAGAATTTTTTTTCTCTTCAGTTTTATTTATTTATTTTTATTTCAGATTAATATGAGGGTACAACTATTTAGGTTACACTGTTTTTCATTCTAAGGTGAAGTTCAAGTTATAGTTGAGCCCTTTACCCAGGGGGTGTGCTGAACACCCTCACCTTCCACACACTAGGTGAGATCCTTCCAGTTGTCTGCCTTCCCCTCCCTCTCTTCTCCCCTCCCTCTTGCTAGACTATATTTGTGTCTTTGCTTTCCTCTGGGCAGTAGCTGTTTATATATTGGTTTCATAGTCGTATTGAGTACATGGATACCCCCCCGCCCCCATTCTTGAGATACTTTACTAAGGAGAACGTGTTTCAACTCCATCCATGTAAACACAAAAGATGTAAAGTCTCTGTCTTTTCAATAGTGAATAGTATTCCATGGTATACATATACCACAGTTTGTTAATCCAGAGAATATTTCCAAAGTCACATCGAAAGAGTGAGAAAACAGGGAGGGAAAGGATTTTGGGTCATTTTTACACCCTGTCCTTAAAGGTCTTACAATCTCATATGGAGATAGAACAAAGGTTTGAACATAAAAGTAGCTGATCTGAGTATATGTGGCATAAATTAGAACAGGGCAGGCAGAGAACAGTGAAGCCAGGATGGTTTCTCAGAGGATGTGGGGTTTAGAAGAATGTGGGAGAGGGAAGGGCATTGTAAACACAGGGAAATGTAGAAGCAAATATATTGTTAGTTTTCTACAGTTGGCATAATTAATTGCCAGGAATGTAGTTGCTTAAAATAACACACATTTAGTTTTTACAGTTCTTTAGGTTAGGAAGTTGAAACCAAGATACTGGAAGGCCAAGTTCCTTTCTAGGGGCTGTCAGGGTAAATCCACTTCTTCCTCGTTGGATTGTTGACGGATCTCAGCCCCTTGTTACTGTAGAGCTGAGGTCTGTGTTTTCTTGCTGGCTGTAAACTAAGGGCCATTTCAAGGTTTAAGGGTCTGCCTCTTTCCTTGGCTCAAGGACGCGTTCCTTCATCTTCACTGTCCTCACTGGTGGTTTGCGTCCTTGTCATGTTACATCTCTCTGATCCATTCCTCTGCCTTCTTTAAGGGCTCATGAGATCAGATTGCACCCACCAGATGATTCAGGGTAATCTCCTTATCCCCAAATCTTTTAAATCTTTTTTTTTTTTTTTTAATGTTGGCGATTCATTGAGGGTACAAGAAACCAGGTTACACTAATTGCATTTGTTAGGTAAAGTCCCTCTTACAATCATGTCTTGCCCCTTAAAGGTGTGTTGCACATGGAGACCCCACCCCTCCTTCTTTCCCTCTCTCTGCTTTCCCTTTCCTTCACCCTCACCCTCCTTCTTTCTCTCTCTCTTCTCCCCTTCCCCCACCCCCACCGTGTCATTAATTGTCCTCATATTGAGATTGAATAATTGGATTCGTGCTTCTCCATTCTTGTGGTACTTCACTAAGAATACTGTCTTCCACTTCCATCCAGATTAATACAAAGGCTGTAAAGTCTTCATTTTTTTTGTAATGGCTGAATAGTATTCCATGACATATGCCACAGCTTGTTAATCCATTCCTGGGTTGGTGGGCATTTAGGCTGTTTCCACATTTTGGCGATTGTAAATTGAGCTGCGATAAACAATCTAGTGCAAGTGTCCTTATGATAAAGGGTTTTTTTTTTTCTTCTGGGTAGATATCCAGTAATGGGATTGCAGGATCAAATGGGAGGTCTAGTTTGAGTGCTTTGAGGTTTCTCCATAATTCCTTCCAAAAAGATTGTACTAGTTTGCAGTCCCACCAGCAATGTAAAAGTGCTCCCTTCTCTCCACTTCCATGCTAGCAACTGCAGTTTTGAGATTTTGTGATGTGGGCCATTCTTGCTGGTATGATGCTATCTCAGGGTAGTTTTGATTTGCGTTTCCTTAATAATTAGGGATGATGAGCATTTTTTCATATGTTTGTTAGCCATTCAAAAATCTTTTAAATCTTAATATAAGGTCTCTTTTGTCATATCAAGTGACATATTCACTGATTCTGGGGGTTGGGGGAGAATTATCATTCTGCCTTTCACAGACATAGAAGCAAGACAGTGAATGGTGTAAAGAAAAATGTTTTTGATTGCAAATAAAAAAGTCAAATTGGACAAGGGATGGAAAGTAAAATTCCACGGACCCAACCATATTTCTTATAGTTATCGTGATCTTGGGCCACTTTTCTGAAAAGCCTTGTTGGGCCTATGCCTTCTTTGACTAAATAAAAAATCTTAAGCTTCCTTAGTGATTCTAAAACTTGTTCTTCATATCATTATTAATCTAGAAATGTATACTAAGTTTTAATTTTTCATGATTGTATTACAAAGTAATATTTAAAAAAAATATAAGCTAAATAATATTTCAGATATGCTTAAGAAGCTACATCTCCCTTCTCCAACCCCAGCTTACCTGCACCTCAGGGAATCTGCTGTACAGACTTCTTCTGTCTTTCTACTCCCCATCTCCCCATACTCCAGGAAATAGGATTCTCCTGTGAGACACCTCCTCTGTGCTGACATCACATTTCAGCCAAAAACTTTTTTTTTTTTTTTTATTTTGAGACAGAGTCTCATTATGTCACCCTTGGTAGAGTGCTGTGGTGCCACAGCTCACAGCAACCTCAAACTCTTGGCTTAAGTGATTCTCTTGCCTCAGCCTCACAAGTAGCTGGTACTACAGGCGCCTGCCACAATGCCCAACTATTTTTTTGTTGCAGTTGTCATTATTGTTTTAGCAGGTCCAGGCCGGGCTCGAACCTGCCAGCCTCCGTGTGTGTGGCTGGCACCCTACTCACTGAGCTATGGGCACTGAGCCCAGCCAAAAACTTGGTTGACACCATTTTTTAACTCAGAAAGTTACCTAACTTGTCTTTAAATCCCCTATGAACTTCAGGACATTACACAAGTTGCATTGATTGGTGGGAGCCTATACTTCATTTTTATATGACATGAGCATAATTACAAATATAGTATAAAAATCTACAATTATACCATGTCAGTTTTTATTAACCAATTGTGTTATTGTAGAACATCATGTCCTTGACAAATCTCACAGCCAAATTTTGGTTCTTTCTCTTTGAACCAAGTTTCCCCTACTCAAGTTTGAGTTTACAGTGTTGAAAGTATGGAGCACCATCCAATTTGAGGAAAAGCAGTTAAGTGGCCCAGTAAAGGCTCCTTACACATCTGAGCTGGGGTGAAGATTAAAAGAGAAATGCTTTTTGTCTTAAAAACTATCCTCTTACTTAAAAAAAAAAAAAATCAGTTTCAATTAACTCTGAAAAATGTAAGAATAAGAGAACTCATTTGCAGAGATGAAAATCTTTATGGGAATGATAATTTGCTGTAGCTAAAAATACGCCCGAACTTGATGCATTTCCATCACATGGGCTGTTAACAGTGTGTCCAGGCTTCATCTGCAAAGAAACGATACCTCACCAGAGCCTGCAGGCAAGAATCCGATAGTTTGGTTTTACGAGCTTTCTTTCTAAGTTGAATATGTTTTAATAATTTCTTCACTAGACTTTCTCACAGAGACAGGAGGAGGCATAAGTGTTATATTTTTGCTACCAGTTGTTTATAACAAGCCTACAATATACCTATGTTAACTATATAATTACAGTCCCTGCCTTCAGGGACTTACAGAAATATAAAACATACATGGGGAGTTTATTCCGTGCAGTTGGAATAAGAGACAAAAATGCAAAAAGGTGAGGTACTATGAAACTTTACAAAAGGGAAAATTAAACCAGTTTGAACTGTCAGAGAGAATCAGGTAAAATGAGGAAAAATTTGAAAGTTTACAATAAAAGAAAATACAGATCATGCCCTAGGAGACCTCACACCAAAAGTGGTCAGAAGCTCAGAGGCATATCATTGTAGAATGGTCTATCAAGCAAAAATGAGGAAGTCGTTTAAACTTTATAATGATTTGTTATTATAGTGGAGTTTTCAGATGTCAGGGGATTGGTTAAGAGCGATTATCTTATACCATTTTTGGAAAGAAACTTAAGATTTGTTTATGACTATCAGAGGCATTTACATAAAATAACCTAAGTTAAATTTTACTTACATTCAAAAATCAAGCTAGGTTAAACTTTGCTTATATAACTAACTTAACTGGTTTTGTCTGCACAGAGAATTATCAGGCCCAGCATCCATTTTTTAAAAAAAATTTAATAATTTCCTGAGAAATGCTAAAAGTGTGACAAAATAGTCATTAAGCGAGGTTGATATGATGATTATGAGAAAATAATAGTCAAGGACTAAAAACATTCTTTGGAGCAGAGATTACCAGGAGCCAAAAATTTAACCAATTGAATAAAAAAGTCAATGAAAGAAGCATCGCCTATCTGATCTTTAAGATTTTATGTTTTGGTCAACAGTTGCTGATTTATGAAACAACTATTCATGTTTCTTGCCAGTGATTTATGGGATTGTTGGCTCTGTTTTCGTTGATTAATTTAAGTTCTTCTGAGACCCTAGTTATCAAGCTTTTGTCTGATTCATCATATGCCAATATCCTTTCCCATTGTGTAGGTTGTCTATTTGCTTTGGTTTGTCTCCTTAGCTGTACAGGAGCTATTCAGTTTAATTAAGTCCCATTTATTTATTTTTGTTGCCATTGCAATTGCAAAGGACTCAAATTAGACCTCCCATCTGATTCTGCAATCCTGTTACTAGGCATCTACCCAGAAGAAAAAAAAAATCCTTTTATCATAAGGACATTTGCACTAAACTGTTTATTGCAGCTCAATTTACAATTGCCAAAACGTGGAAACAATGTAAATGCCCACCAACCCAGGAATAGATTAGCAAGCTGTGGTTTATGTATACCATGGAATACTATTCTGCCATTAAACAAGATGGAGACTTTACATCTTTTGTATTAACCTGGATTGAGTTGGAACACATTCTTCTTAGTAAAGCATCACAAGAATGGAGAAGTAAGAATCCAATGTACTTAATTCTGATATGAAGGCGGTAGATGATCTAATACAAATTAGGGGGCAGGGGGAATGAGGGAGTGGGTAGAGGGAAAGAGGAAGGGGCATGGGGGGGTGTCACGGTATATGCAACACCTCTTGGGGGCAGGACACAATCATAAGAGGGACGTTACCTAATAAATGCAATCAGTGTAATCTAATTCTTTGTACCCTCAATGAATCCCAAATAATAATAATAAAAAAAAGGCTCCATATCTGTAAGTAAACAACAATGACAACTATAACAAAAAAATAGCCAGGCATTGTGGCAGACACCGGTAGTCCCAGCTACTTGAGAGGCTGAGGCAAGAGAATTGCTTAAGCCCAAAAGTTAGAGGTTGCTGTGAGTTCTGATGCTATAGCACTCTACTGAGGACGACATAGTGAGAATCTGTCTCAAAAAAAAAAGAATGTTTTTTCTTGAATATCCACCCCTTGGGATCCAAAGTCTAGGGTACAAAGTTGTCTCCAGGCAGAGGACCTCTGAAGATGTCCATAGTCTATTGGAAATAGACTTTGGAATATTGCATTAGTGTTTTAAAATACATGTATTATGTCAGCGTTTACAAGAACTTGACAAACAGGTGGCTCTACCATTAAGGGCATGGGTCATCCAGTAATAATTTTATAAGGAGTTACATTTATGTTTTTCAAAGGATATAGGTCTTGTGGACATAAGGGATAAAGGCAACATCTTAGGCCAAGATAATTCTGTGGTTTTGGTTAATTTTTCCAGTTTTATCCTGAGAATGCCGTTGGTGCATACATCCTTTTCTGAAGATTGAGGAGGCTAAAGACTATGATGATGCCATCATGTTTGAAATGACCTTGTTCAATTGTTTTATAAGTTGCTCAGTAATGTGAGGTCTTCTGTCACTGGAAATTTCACTTTGGGAGAAACATTTTTTAATAATTTTTGAATATAGTAATTGCATCAGCCTTTAAGCAGGGAAAACCTTCTATCCATCCAGGCACATACATATTATTGTAAGCACACATCACTAAGATGAGTAAATGAAGGAAATGAGTAAATGAAGGAAATCCATTGGCAAATGTTCAAATGGTCAGGGTGCTATTTCTGCAGCTACTTCAATGATCTTTCTGGGATTATGGGTTTGATAAGCCAAGTATTGATTATATATTTGCCTGGCCACATTGGAGCAATCACTCCAGTAATCTTTTTTTATGACTTGTGTCATTTCATCAATATCATAATGAGTTATAAATGCAAATTTCAGCAAAGGAAGTTTTAAAGACTGCTTAGAAGCACCAAGCAGCCATCAGATCTTTCCACGAGTCCCCGTTCTGCATTATGTTTGCATCCTTTGTTATACCAATCTTCTTTTCCTAATTCAAAAGCCATAACATTATTTATGGAATAATTTGTCATAAATTATTTAGTTTGGATCAGCCTATGGAATTCATTGAAGTTACAACATTTTGGTACATTAGCCATCTCTTGAGTTGTAACCCTACCATGAAAATTGGCTGTAGCATTTCCTTGATACTCAGAGTTTGATTTATAGGGATGAGCTTCAATTTTTGTGATAGCAACTGTGGAGGTAGCAATTGCACAGAAGGATCAGAAATCTGAGGTCCATTTTCATAGGTGTGTCATTAGATGTCAAAAATCTTCTTTTTCCATATTATACCCAAATCATGGACTACTCCAAAAACACATCTGCTGTCCTTATATATGTTTACAGTTTGTCTAATTCACAGGCTTGAGTGAGGGCAAATAATTTCACAGGTTGGGCTGATTAAATTTAAGATGTACCCTTCTTTTTGATAATTCATGTTGGGTTATAACAGTCTATCTACTTTGGTACTTTTTCCTTTAGAATTTTTAGCCATCCACATGGATTATCAACTCTAGTCAATGGTATGTCTTGTAAATCCAATCTAGGAGTACAATTTTGGGAAACCAGTTCACACAATTGTGAATCTCCCTTTTGTTAGGCAAAGGTAAAGGGTAGCAGGGTTCAGAGAGTAACATCAAGTAGTATATAGCTTTGAGGGAGCTAGAAGCAGAATTCTGTAAGTTGTTATTCTGCTAACTGAAAAGATGCTGGTTATGTTCAGTATTTAACTTTTTACAACATGAGGAACTTGGAGACATAAATAATTTCCTTGAACAAGTTCTAAAGAGAATCCTGCAATTTTAGTTGCCATGGCTACGGCTTTTAAACAATTTGGATATGCCCAGGATACTGGTGCAATTTCAGGCTCTAATAGGCTGTAGATCTATATTTACCTCCATGTTCTGGAGTGAGGACACTTAATGACACTTTTCCATTCATGGAAAAACAATGTGAAGGGTTTAGAGTGACTGGGAAGTTCTAATGTGTAAGGATTTTATAAAACCTACTTAAGTTCATTAAAGACCTTTTCATGTTTTGTTTCCCAAAGAAGAGGTTTTGGAATGTTATTTTTGGTCAGTTCAAAGCATAAGCATAGAGAGACAAAAAAACCAAACCAAACCAAAACAAAACAAAAAAGAAAAACAAACAAACAAACAAAAACCCCCCCAAACAAAAACAGTGGCAAAAAAAATGGGAACCCAGGACCTGTAATGTTCTGCAACTCTAAAGAATACTCTGAGTTGCCTTGTGGTCATGAGTTTAGGATAATTTTTTTTTTTTTTTTGAGACAGAGTCTAACTATGTCACCCTCAATAGAGTGCTGTGGCATCACAGGTCACAGCAACCTCAAACTCTTGGGCTTAAGCAATTCTCTTGCCTCAGCCTCTCAAGTAGCCGGGACTACAAGCACCTGCTATGACGCCTGGTTATTTTTGTTGTTGTTGTTGTTGCTGAAGTTTAGCTGGCCCAGCCAGATTCCAACCCTCTGCCCTCAGTGCGTGTGGTGAGCATCGTAACCACTGTGATATAGGTGCCAAGCCAGAGTTTAGGACCATTTTGAATAGTTGTTATTCTTTCTGGATGCAGAAAGATTTCTTTTGGAGATAAATAATGACCCAGGTAATACGCTACTCCTTATCAGAGTGGGAGTTTATTTTGGGAGGCTTTGTCACCTTGCAAACAAATTATTGCAACAAATACAGTTTGGCCTTTGTATTCTTGGCTTTTACATCTGTAGATTCAACCAACCACAGATGGAAAATATTTTATAAAATATGGCATCTGTACTGAACATGTACAAAAGTTTTCTTGTCATTATTCTCTAAATAATACAGTGTAACAACTATTTGCATAGCATTTACATTGCATTAGGTATTATAAATAATCTAGTATACTTTAATATCTAATATACTTAAATAGTATATAAGAGGATTTGAAGTATATGGGAGGATGTGCATGGGTTGTACACAAATATTATGTCATTTTATATAAGGAATTTGAGCACACTCAATTTTTAATATTTTAGGGAAGTTTTGCAATCAATCCCCAAAGGGTACTGAGAAATGACTGTACACAAGAGAAATTTCTGAACCCTCTTTGAATGAAGAACAAAGAAGCAAACATCTCCATATTGAATTAGGGTAGACTTTATGGTAAATTATAAGAATTTTAAATCCTGCTGTAAAACTTGTGAGAATATGAAGGTACCTTGGTAGATTCGTTGGGTGTTACTGTCTCAGTACGTTGTTGGTTTTTCCCAACAGAACCATTTGGATTTAGTGGGTGTATTTGTCAATAGGCATTTTGGGTTGGGCACTATAAGAATTCCTGGAATAACAATTGTATTTATAGCTCTAAGATTTTGTACAAATCTTCATTCTTTTCTCTGTGTGTGTGTGTTTGACAGGTAGGATGGGAGTATTGCAAGGGATGATACAAGGAGTAATAGCCTCTGTTTCATCAAATCTTCTATTATTAAAGTGAGCCCTTACATGGCTTTAGGTTTCAAAGGGTACTAAGGCAATTTAGGAAGTAGATTTGAAGGTTCAGTCTTAATTTTAGTAGGGTTAGCACTTTGATTTTTCCTACATCTACAGAAGAAGAGGCCCACAGACTGTCAGTGATTTAAGAGAGATCTATAATATCTATATTTTTTATGACATTTATTAGTCTCCTCAGCACAATCAAGTTAGGTATGAAATGTTTCAGTGTCTGATAAATCTTGGATTTCTAAAGTTATTTCTCCTGAGAAAAATTTAATTTGACCTCCCAGTTTAGAAAGCAGATCTCTACTTAGAGCACCGTCACTGAGCAGAGAAGCCTGATTTTCAAAGAAAGGGAGAAGGTGATAGTCATGGGTTCCAACAACAATAAAAAATCCTTTGATTTGACTGGGAACTCCCACTGCTGAGATCTTTTTTTTTTTTTTTTTTTTTATTACTTGGAGGAAGTTCTTGATGTAGGATGGTGGGGTTTAAAGTAAGGCCAGAGCACTGTTTCAATATTTCTTCTAAGCAGATGTAATACAGTACAGCAGATTAATCTTTTCCCTGTTATGATTTGTCCCTTCTGTAACTCATGTTTCAATTTATCCCTTAGGCTCAAACACTTTGATGATTATCTACTTGCCTCTCTGAGTTATGAACACCTTTCGCATGGTTTACAGGCCCTTCGTAATCCGGCCCCTTCTCCAAAATCTTCTCATTACTTGATATTCTTCTTGCCCACTATAGCTCAGCCACCTGGAACTCACGGTATTTCCTAGAATGATCCGTGGTTTCTCTCCAGCTTCTTGACCTTCATAAACTATATCCTTTGCTTAGGAATCAGGTAATGCTTCCCTAATTTCCTACATTCTGAGAGAAATTGTTTCTGACTCCCTAAAACTGAGTTAGGTACTCTCCCTACCTGCTCCCAAAGCATCCTGTGATTAACCGACAGCTCCTATCATGTTGTGTAGCTTTTTGTTTTCTTTATTAGTCCATATGTCTCTCTAAGCCATAAAATCCTTGCAGTGTCACAGGTACCAGGAGGGAAGAAGCCAGGGCCAGGGCTGGGGAATCATCTAGGAGTTCTCTTTCTCTCACATCTGGTGTTCAATTCTGTAACAAATTCTAGTGCCTCAACCTTCAAAATATATACAGAACCTTCTCGCTTCTCATCACTTTAAGTGCTTCTGCCCTGGAGCAAGCTACCGTCACTTAACAACTGAATTATTCTTGCGAGAGTCTTTTAACTGGGTTCCCTGCTATTTCCCTTGACAATTAATTGACAATCAATTATCAACATAGCAGATGAACTGCTTCTTCTAACCCACAAGGTAGATGACATCATGCCTTCGCTTAAAATCCTCTAAGGGAGTCACGTCTTAGTTTAAGAGCCAACGTTCTTTCTGGGACCCACATGGCACCATGACATGTGGCCATGTCAGGCTTGCTGATCCCATCCCTCAGGGTCCTCCTCCTGTGTCTCCCCCTCCCATCATCTCGCTTCCTTGCCCCTTGTTTTCGAGGCATACTCTCCCCACCCCTGCTTCTGGCTTACAGCTGAGTGTTTCATAGTATCTACGTCTCTCTTGCAAATATGGACTCCTTCCTTTCCTTTCTTTCTCATACAAAAATACATTCTATATATACTTCTGCACCATACTCTTTTCCACTAACACTGGTAGATCTTTTAATATTAGTATACAAAAAACTTTACTCTTTTTATAGCTGCCTGGTATTTCTCTGAGCAAATAAATATACCATGATTTATTTTATCAGTTCCCTATTGGTGAAACTTGAACTTTTCCCAAAAATGTTCTAATACAAACATTGCTGCAATTGGTGACTTTGTATAGGTATCTTTTTTTTTTTTTTTTTTTGAGACAGAGTCTCACTGTGTCACCCAAGTTAGAGTACTGTGGCCTCAGCCTAGCTCGCAGCAACCTCAAACTACTGGCTCAAGCGATCCTCCCGCCTCAGCCTTCTGAGTAGCTGGGACTACAGGCACCCACAATGATGCTGGTTAATTTTTTCTATTTTTAGGAGAGTCAGGGTCTTGTTTGTGCTCAGGCTGGTCTTGAACTCTTGATCTCAGGCAATCCTCCCCCATTGGCCTCCCAGAGTGCTAGGATGACAGGTGTGAGCCACTGCCCCTGGCCCAGGTATCTTTTGATATGTGTGCAGGTAAGATACATATGGGGATTGTTTGGTCAAAGGGTAAATGTATATGTAATTTAGAAAGATATTGCTAACCTGTTCTTCCCACCTGCAGTGTGGAGGCAATCTGTGTTTCCCCCCATATATAAACAATGAAGTGAACCAATACTCTCGGATTTCTTCTATCTAAAGTATACTAATTCTCCATATAGAGATGTTTACATTTTCATTATTATAAACAATAAATAGACGATATTTAGGTGTTTAAGGGCTTTTTTTCCCTTGTCCTCTGTATTGCCTTTTAAAGTTTTGGGTTATTTTTCAATTTCTCTCTATGTCTAGGAATAATTTTTATGTCAAGATGATATGTTGATTAATTTGAGTTTTATTCGACCATAAAAGAAAGATGGAGACTTTACATCTTTTATGTTTACCTGGATGGAACTGAAACACATTCTTCTTAGTAAAGTAGCTCAAGAATGGAAAAAAAAAAAAATCCAATGTACTCAATACTAATATGGAACCAATATATTAACAATTACACGCTCATACAAGTGATAAAACACAAATATAGTCTAGCAAAAAGGTGGGGAGGGAGTGGGGTAGGGAAGGGCATTTGGTTGGATCTCACCTAATGTGCACAATGCCAGGGTGGTCAGCCTGCCCTCTGGGTGAGGGACTCTTCTACAACTTGAACTTTACCTTGGAAGTGAGAACAGTGTAACCTAAAACTTTGTGTCCTCATATTAATTTGAAAAAAAGAAAGATGATATGCCTTGTCTATGATATAGATTGAAAATATACTTTCCCCAAATTATCATTTGTTTTTATCTAATAGAAGTTTCTTGTTTTCACACAGTTAAACTGATGAACCTGATATGGTGGTGTCTTGCATTAATGCTGCCAAGAAATGCAATGTAAGCCACAAGTATGAGTCACATAGGAATTTCAAATTCTTAGAGGGAAGAGAAGTGAGAAGACTCATCATTAAACTTCTACCATGTTCCTCAGAGGGCATGATTTTCTAGCCTCAAGGAATTATGCAATGGTTTATATGGGGACATATAAACAAGTGAGATGGTGCCAACAGGATTCAAGTCCTTGAAGATGTCTCCTTTCTACTGATTAACGTGATAGTAGAGCAGGCTCAGCCGTAATTCAAAGATTCAGTTTTGGAGGTAATATGGCCCAGAAACTTTCTCCGTGGGAGAAATTGAGATGAATGAGAAAGATTTGTTAGGATTAAAAAATTAGTTTTTAAAATATTTCCCTGACGTCTGTGTATATGAAGACTTCGCTTCACTGTACAAGATAAATCTTTCTATTTGCAAGTAGAGTTTTGGTGATTTTTATTTGAGGCTGGTTAAATTTATGAAAGCTCCAAGTGGATTATTTGGAGAGAGGGTTCTTTCAAGGAAATAATTATGTGCCTAAGTAACCCTGATTGTGCTTCCCAGCCATGCACATGTGAGTGCAAAAATGAATTTTTGTGTGTAAGACAATTTTATTCTATGGAAAAACATAAACTCAAAGTAAGTACTACCCTTCATTGCCATTTGATGTTTTTGAGTGGAACTAGGTGAAATAAGGGTTATTTAAAACTTAAATTGACCACCACACACCTATTAGAATGACACACATCCAAAGCACTGGCGAAGATGTGGAACTCTGAGTACAGAATGTCTAACGTAGCATATTCATTTGCTTTTTGTTATTGTGGTGTAAAATCTCTCTGCATTCTCAAACCTTCAGTAAAGTCTGCCTACACTCAATTTACATGAATTTTTTTTTGTTTTTTTAATTCTATGAATGGAAGTGGAGGGTGGGGAGGTAAGTGTCACTTGGAGAGGGTGAGAAGAGGACACGGGCTCTAAATGAGTCTGGATGTACAGGCAAAGCATGAGCTTAAAGCCAGAAATGACCACAAAAATGTAAGCCCTGAGATTCTGCAGGAACCTTGCGGCATTGAACTTCCTACCCAAGGAGAGGTAGGCTGACGGCTTTTCATCAGTCTTGGAGGACAGGGTGATTTCACCTTACATCCAGATTCTATACTTTAAAGACATTTTCTTCCAAAATGAAAGTATTCCCTCTTTTTGATGTCTTTTCTGTATCTGTGGGAAAGTGGAAAGCTGCCATTGTTTGGCTACATTGTAAGTAGTTAGTTTATTAAGTAAGATATGTCTGATTTCCTTACCTACTAAGTTTAATAGTTGATATGTCTGACATTTCACTTTGATACTATTTTTTTTTAATTGTGAAAGTACATTCTCACCTTTTCAAATGTACTTTTTGGCTTCTGATTATCTTTCAAAAAAATTTTATAGCCATTTTTGAAGAACAATGATAAGTCAAAAGTCCATGGTTTTATTTTGTTTTGTTTTTGCCAGACTCTTACTCTGTTGCCCAGGCTCAAGTGCTATGGTGTCAGCCTAGCTCACAATAACCTCAAACTCTTGGACTCAAGTGATCCTCTTGCCTCAGCCTCCTGAGTAGCTGGGACTATAAGCAGCTGTAACACCTCGCTAACTTTTCTATTTTTGATAGACAGGGTCTTACCTTTGCTCAGGCTGGTCTTGAACTCCTGAGCTCAAGCGATTTGCTCACCTTGGCCTCCTGGAGTGCTAGGATAACAGGCATCAGCCACCATGTCCTGGCAAAACTTCGTGATATTTTTGATTATGAATTCCATCATGTGGAACAAATGCAGTTCAGGGAGCTCAAAACATCAATGATGTGCTTGAGAAGGATGTGGCTGAGGAATGCACAGTACATCACTGGTTTGAGAAGTTCCATTCAGGTGGTCTTGGTCCACGTGCGTGATCCAGAGCAAGGTGGATAATGACGAGCTGAAAGCTGCAGGGGAAGCAAATCCAGCGGAACTTATACATGAATTAACAAGAGGTTTGACATTGTTATGCCGACAACAATGGACACAATTGACAAAGAAGCTGGGTAGATGGTTCTGCACAAATTAAGCCTACAGAAGAGAAATCTGAAAGCTTGCCTTTCTTTGCTTTCTCTACACAAAGGGAAGCCATTTCCTCACCATATTGTTACATGCGATGAAAATGGATTCTTTTTAACAACTGCAAGTGTTGGACCCAATGGTTGGATAAAGATGAAGTGCTGAAACACAGTCCAAACATGAATGGATATTCATCAGAAAAAGCTAATGGTGTCTGCTTGGCAGGCCAGCACGGGTATTGTCCACTTCAGCTTCATGAAACCTGACCAGTTGATTACAGAGGATGTCTACTGCAGCCAGGAGGCTGACCTGATGAGGATGCCTGTGATCAAGCAGCTGAGACTGGCCAGTAGACACAAACCAATCTTCCCGCAAGACAGTGCTGTTGCATGAACAATGCTGCTCAAACCACAGAAGCTGAACTTAGAAAGAAACGCTCTCTTATCCACGATTCACCAGACTTTGCATCAGCTGACTACTACTTCTTCCAGGCTTTGGGCTACCACTTGCAAGGAAAAATATTCAATTCTCAACAAGCTGTGGAAAATGGGTTTTGTGATTTCATGGCCACTTGCTCTCTCGGCTTCTTCGCTGCTGGCAGACCCGAGCTACCATTAGGATGGTAAAATCACTTTAAGCTCATGCTTTAAGTGTACTGCTTCCTGTTTGAGATATAATAAACTAAACTTTTGATTCAAAACTGGACATTTCACATTTAATAACCAATAGTTGACTGCTGAGAGAACTTACATGACTCAAGGCAGTAATATGAACAGTGGGAAGAAAGCAATTACTGAATTGACCCAGGCGTTACACAGTGTGGTGGGTCTGCTATATATATGTATTTATATCTCATATCATTTTTGTTTGTTTTTTTGTTAAATAATATCTGTGCACACTAATGCATTTATGGGGTACAATGTGCTGATATTTTATACAAGTTGGAATGCTTACATCAAACTGGTTAACATAGCCTCTATCTCACTTACTTAATTGTTGCATTAAAACATTTATACTCTACTCTTAAAAGATTAGACATGTACCCTTTCTTTATGTACAATAAGTGAGGTCCCACTGATTACCCTCCCTCCTCTATCTCACATCATTGATTACTTATTTTTGAGATGGGGTCTTGCTCTGTTGCCTGGGCTACAGAGTGCAGTAGTATCTTTATAGTTTACAGCAAGCTCAGACTCCTGGGCTCAAGCAATCCTCCTGCCTCAGCCTCCTAAGTAACTGGGTCTATAGGCATGTACCACCAGAAACAGCTGATTTTTCTATTGTTTGTAGAAATGAGATCTTACAATGTGGCTCAGGCTGGTCTTGAACTAAGATATGTTCAAGACCATGGCTTCAAGCAGTCTTCTCGCCTTGACCTCGCAAAGTGCTGGGATTACAGGCATGAGGTTCCATGTCTGGCTTTCATATATTTTAATTCTCACAAAAAATTTTAAAGGTTAAGGGTCTGAAGTTCAAAGAGTTTGTCATAAAGCTGGTAAGTTTATATTCAGGTTCAACTGTCACTAAACTCTGTGCTCTTAACCTTCAACACAATGCCAAGGAAAGGTCTGTCAATTTTCTTTCATTTCTGGCTTCTTTTTGTGATTTAAGAATGTGTGAGTTGATTTGCATGGACAGAGCATCTTCTCAGTAAAACAACTACAGCCTTTTCATCACTTCTGATAGGCTTAAGCTGAGAAATAAAAATAATCTTGTGGTTTGAACTGTGGATGAACTTCACATATTTTTAGCAGGACTTCGTGGGTATTTAGCAGAGCCTGTTACTGTTTTTGATTAAGATTGGAATTTCAATTGTATTTTGTTTTTTTTAAAATGTATTTCCATCATTTTCTTCTGTCCTTCTCCTCCTTCTGGCATCCCCCCACCCCTGGCTTCCTGCCTTCTACACAATAACTCTGAAGTTCAGGCCATGGGTCACTTGACCAATGTCACGTACCTGTTAGAGGCTGTGGCATTAGTGTGCCAACCAGCTGGCCATCCGTCTGAAACCTTTCCACACAGATTTGTTCCAGAGTTTTCAGTGTAAATACAGGCTCTGGTTGGAGGGACAGCCTGAAATTTCATCTCATTTGTTTTGAAATTTACAAGGAGAAATTATTTGAGCTGGCAGGGACTCTCCCGATTTGTTTCTTTGAGAAAGAATCATAGTTTACTTTCCTTTTCTTAATTTTAAGAGTTATCTGTACCCTTCTTAATGATTATATGCACCTTTTCAACTGTGCTATATATGACAAATCCTCTTTCACATCACCTTAACAATAAAGTGCCTTGACTGGTTCTTAGATTTTTGAAAGAGATAATTTGTCCATCTCATTGGCATATAAAAATAAGCATTATCTTGTAGTGTTGGAGTGGAAGTTTAAACAAATTCTCTGTGGGAGGAAGAGCTTTATTCTGAAAGTTAGAAGATGGCTACTCACATGCATGCATGTGTGTGAGTGTGCACACACCTACACACACACACACACACAGAGCCAGTTCTTGATTAAAGCAAATTAAGTAATTTTCTATACCCCATCTTGTTAGAACCATTTCTAATATAGAAATGTAGAATTTTAAATTATTGCCTGTGGACGTCTGATATCTCATTCACATGAATATAATTTTGGTTAAGTTTTACCAAATACGTGAAAGTGAATTTTTCAATTGTTTTTAAAGAAGAGATACTGTGTTTTGGGATTTACCACTGTCTAATCTATTGAAGTGGATGTTATCAAGTATCTTTTAAGAATAGATAAAAAAGCAATTTTTTATTCAGATTAAGTACAAAATGTTTTTCAGAGCCCTGGAATTCTCTTGCAAATTTGTCTGTTTAGACACTTTGGGCCAATCATGTCCCATAGGAATGTGAGGATTTCAGTTGGTCTTTTCCCTGACATATCACTCACCCCCCAGAGATGATGGTTTCCCACAGTTGTTGAAACTCTGAGCAAAAGCAGCTTTATAAACACATGAAATCAAGTATTAATAAAAACCAATTGCCTATATTTAGTGACTAATAACCAAGAGTAAGATATGGTCATTAGGAAAAGTGTTTAGAAGGAAGCCCTCAGGACATGAACATAGCATGCAACATTTAAAACAGGGAAAGGGTGTGAAGGGCCACAAACTAGGAAGGAGGAATCACTGTCTTTGTTTGTAGATAACATAATTTTTTTAATGTAGAAAATCCCAAAGAATTGACCTCCAACCCAAAGTCTCCCAGAACTAATTAGTAAAGTTAATCACAAAAGCCAATTGCTTTCCTGTATACCAGCAAAGGCAACTCAATGGAGAAAGGATGGTCTTTTCAACAAACAATGGTGAAATAACTGAACATTCACAAGCAAAAAAAAAAAAAAAAAGAATTTGCATACATTTTACAAAAATTAACTCGAAATGAATCATGAATCTAAACATAAAACACAAAACTATAAAACTTCTAGAACATAACAGAAGAAAACCTAGGTAACTGTCGATTTTGCATTAAGTTTTCAGAAACAGCATAAGTTTTCAGGATCCATGAAAGAAAAAAGTTGATAAGTAGAAGTTCACTAAAATTAAAAACTTTTGCTCTGTGAAAGACACTGTGAAGAGAGTAAAAAACAAGGCACGAATGCATTTTGGATCAAGTGCTGTACCCAAAATATATAAAAACTCAACAGTAAGAAAACAACTCAATTTAAAAATGAGTAAACTATCTGAACAGACACCCCAGGAAAAAGAGAATTACATAGATGCAAATAAACATATAAAAAGATGTTCAACATCATATACCATTAGGGAATTGCAAATTAGAACAACAATGAGACACCACTACACACCTGTTAGAATAAGAAAAAATCGGAAACACCAAATACCATCAAATATTGAAGAGAATGTAGAATAATAGAAATTTTCATTCATTGCTGGAAGACAAAAATGACATGGCTGCTTTGGAAGACAGTTTGGCAGTTTCTTATAAAACTAACACATTCTTACCATGCAATTCACATGAAATCTCTCCTTGGTATTTACCCAAAATGAGTTGAGAAAGTATGTGCATACAAAACCTGCACAGATGTTTATAGCAGCCTTATTTACAATTGCCAACACTTGGAAGCAACAAAGATGTTCTTCAATAGGAGAATGGATAAATCCACTTCAGGCTGTCCATAGTATTCAGAACTAAAAATAAATGAGCTATCAAACCATGAAAAGAAATGGAGGAATCTTAAGTGCATATTGCCAGATGATAAAAGCCAATCTGGAAAAAGCTACACTCTGTATGTCTCCAATTATGACATTCTGGAAAAGGGGAAATCTGTAGACACAGTGAAAAGATCATTGGTTTCCAGGGGCTAGAGGAGGGGAGGAGAATGAATAGATGGAGTACAGAGGTTTCTTAGGGCAATGAAACTATTCTGCATGATTTGGTAATGACGAACACATACACATGTCCTTATACATGAGTCTAAATCCATAGAATTGCACAATGCAAAAGTGAACCCTAATATAAACTATGGACTTTAGTTAATAATAATGATGTTTCAACATTGATTCACCACTTGTAACAAATTTACCACACTAATGCAAGGTGTAATATAGGGAAACATGGGTGTGGAGGAGGTTAGAGAGAGTAGATGGGAACTCTGTATTTTATGCTCAGTTTTTCTGTAAACCTAAACTACTCTAAAAAAGAAGTCTATGAATTAATGAAAAATGAATCAGGGGTCACAAAAGGACAGAAGCAAGTGATCTAGAGGATGAATGCAATTTGCTTGACCTAGAGCCTAACTAGCTAGCGTTTCTGGAGTTCTCTTAGAAACCAAATCCTACTTGGTTTCCCAGGCTCGTTGCAATGAGAACTGTGCATACTTGGAGAAAATAAAACTAGAAAATTCTCACTGGGGAAGAAAGAGTGTGTGAGGCATTGATCGAATCAGCTGATGGGAGTGGCTCTTTGCTCATGGCCTTCACTGGTTGCTGTGGCTGCACGCGGTCAAAGATGCTGAACTGCTGACACTTGTGGCCGCCATAATCAGCCCCTCACCCTAGAGAATGATGATGCTTCTTTTATCAGGAATCCTTCTCCCCCAGGTATTGCAATACTTTTAGGATCCTTTGAAGTTGCTTTTGATCTTCTTTATTTATTTTTTTTTAACCTGCGACAAATTTTCCCAGGGATGGGTCAGAGACTGTCAAAGTGACCTGAGAGCCCCCATCTCCTCTGAAAATTCATCATGGTACCAGCAAACTCCTGGTGACTCTATGCACTCCTCCCATGACCCATCCTCAAAAGATTGGGTTTGCACCTCCCAACTCTTTTTCAAATTTATTACACAGTTTTAATTCTTGGACCCAATTATTGGTCAAAAAGTATTCCTCTCCCAACAAAGGAGCTTCAGATTTTCCCTCCAAAGTTTCTGTATTTAATTTTTTTTTAATTCCTTAAGAGGACTGCTTTCTTTCTGTGGCCCTCTGGACCCCCCCCCCTCTGAGAGGGGGGAGGTGACCCTGAGTTCCATGTCTGTTTGGATGGCGATGCTCCAGGGACTTCTGTGGAGCAAATTGTTCCTGATTCTAGGGCAGGACTGCTGAGAGAGCAAAGTCCAGCCTTTAAAATAATATCTTTCTGGACAAGTGTCTTTCCACTGGGCAAAAGGCCTTGCACAGTGGAACGAAACCAAAGGTAACCACAAGATTTTGAACTTTAGCGAATAGAGGCTGGAGGAGGTGTTGTAGGTTCCAGGAGCTGCTTTTGTAGGTTTTGTTTTTTCCTAGGAAAAGAATGGACAGTTTATATATAATGGACTTAGTTATTATTGTCACTTGTAGATAGTGTCTAGCAGGACAGAGAGCTGATCAGTACTAATGATGGCCAAGGGCTCTGGCCCCAATCCAGTGTCTTCCCCTCTATTTCTTTCCATTTTGACAGAGACTTTTTAATGAGGGTAATTGAAATGCTATTACAGTCTTTGAAATCTGGGACAATTTTTTTTATAAGAGCAACATGAGGATTTGTTCTTATAAAAGAGAAAGATTTATTTATTTAACAAATGCTCGCAGAAGGTTTTTCATGTGAAGGAGGATGCTGGGCTGTAGAAAAATGATGAAATCGGACACTCTGAGCTTCATGCCCTCAGAGAGCTTCTAGAGTAGCAGAACGGTTAGGGGGAGATATGACAGGGATTCTGTAAATGAGCAAATAATAAACATACTAGAATGTGTGGGAAAAGTAAGGACATTTCTGGTTGGGTTAAGCATGGCACTGGGGACAGAATGGAAGCAGCCTGTGTCAACAGCGTGATAATGAGTGTGTGTGTGTTGCCTTATGGAATCCTCACAGCAAGCCTGTGTAGTGTGTGTTCTTGGATCCATTCTACAGGTTAGGAAATGGAGGCTGAGACAGTTAAGGAAATTATCTGAGCTCCAGCATTAGTCTACGGTGAAGTTTTATTTGACTTCTCAGTTCTTTTTCCTTATCTCACACTGCTTCAAGGTAATAGGGACAAAGGATAATTCTAGACAAAATGTCTATTTTCATAGGTGGAGATGGAAGAGGGTTCTCTCTCTTGCACTTGGGAGAAGAACATGGAGAAAGTCTTGAGACGGGATAAGGTATTCTCACTTCCAGTTATGCAATTTGGTCAAGGTCCCACTTTCGTGAGGCAGACTCATCAACAACTGGATCCAAATTGTCCAATTGAGAAACAATCTAGGATTTAAATGGAAATTGAGAGGACATCTGCATGGCATAGTCACTCAATGGCTAAATCACCATTCTGGGTCTGACACTGACTCGCTGAGGTTCCAAGGCTGCAGGAACCATGATGGTCCTTGCACGTCTCAGCTGTTCTCTCCTCCTTGCACCCTTTAGGAGACAAATGAAAAGTTTTGTTTTGTTTGTGTTGTTGTTTAAGAAATCTCATCAAATCCTCCCTTTTGCTCTGTTCAGACTCCAGGGACACACAGTTTCTGGACAGCTGGAGCCTCTCCAGGAACACTAATCTCTGAAGGGGGTCGCTCTGAAGAGGGGAAATGCTTGCTTTTCAAAAATGCCTCCTTAGGGAAGCTATCAGCTGCTTCATTTTTGTGCAGTCAGGGAAATTTTATCCTCAGATAAGGGATTTGAGAACAGTTGGCTGTGATTGCCTAAAAGACTCCACAAGGACAAATATCCAGGACACAGTCACCTCCATTACCAGGGGCCAAGGTCTCTTTGTTTATTCCTTGCAGCTTTTCCTGCATCCCTATCCTGTCTGTCCCACTCTTACACCCTGTTCTGAGCCTGGAAGGAATCACAGACAGTGGAAGTATACGCAGAACAATCTATACGGCACCAATAGCAGTGTGATTTTTCTTTCATTCATTCATTCACTCATCTGAGCATAATTTTCTATTTTTTAGGAAACATTTGTTATGCAATATCAGTGTTTTCCTCACCACGAGTCATGGAAAGGTTGCTGACTTCCTTTGTTTTGTTCCTCAAAAGACATGATGGAGCAGGGTTTCTAAAGAATGAAGTATTTGATGAATGTCATTTAACCCTGCCCCCATCAAGTGGTTGGAACCCATTTACATTGACACTAAAGATGAACCAGTTTTCCATCTTAGCTCTCCCCCCTAGGATCTGCAAAAATCAAAGAAGAAGTAAGAGGATGTAAAAAAGTGAACAACCAATGGTTCAGGTCCAGGAACACAGCTAGAGACCACTGCCGTCTAGTACCCAACTAGGCACAGAGTCTTCTTTCTGGCAAATGCATCCTTCCGAGGGTTGTGGTCTAGTTTGGGCTGTTGGTGGGTCTGAAGATGCGAGGCATCTGTTGTGTCTTCCTCAGTCTTCATATCTCCATCAGCAAAATGATAGCATCATGCTTATGAGTGAGCATGAGCAAAACTCATTAATAAGAGTTTCATTTTTAATTATGTCCCTAACACATCCTTAGGAAGGATGGCTTATGTAAAGATTGTAAGAGGATGTATCAAGAGCTTCATTATTGATGGTGTGTCATATAGAAAGAGAGCATCCCCTGGAGGCATATAAGGGAGATTTTGTACTCATTTCTCAAATCAGATGTCACCCAGAATAACAGTGTGAAACAGGAGTGACTCAGCGCAGGGAGCAGGCCCCAGGCAAATGTGTAAGGCAGTTCAAGTTGCTGTGTTATATCTCCCAGGCTCCCATTTCTGCTTTTCCTCTTCCCAATGTTAGCAGTACCATTGCTACCCAAACTCAGCTCTCTCTCCTCTTCTTTACCAAATCTCCAGTATCTAGATGAGATCTGAAACTCCCTCTAGAGAGGTAGATGTGACTCAATTTGATATTTCACTCATGGAATTTTGAACGTAATAAAAGAAGGAATGAAACATTAAATGTGGATGTTCCTAGATCCAGGACCAGGTGGGAATGCCTTCAAGGGATGAATGCTTTCTAAAGACCCTAGAATCTAGTGTAGGTGATTTAACCCTGTGGTTGACTTCTCAGCAGCATCTGACATATTGACAACTCCCTTTTCCATGACCCCTTCTCCTTGGATTTCTATTGCCAAACCACACTTTCTTATTTTCTTTATCTTACTGTCCAGAGATCTCAGGTCCCTTTGACAGCTTCTTCTCTAAACAGCCTCTAAATATTGATGTTCCTTAAGGATTAGTCTCGGGTCCTCATTACTTCTTTCTCCAAACTCTCCTCCTAAGTTGCTTTGTCTATTCTCATGGCTTAAAACCCATCCTCATGCAGGTATCTCCCAAACTTTCATGTCCATCCCTTGGGCTCCACACTTACCCAAACCTGTATTTGACAAGTCCAACTTACAACACTTGCCTTTGTATGTCTAAAACTTGTTTCACTTCTCCAGTCTTCCCTGTCTTGTTAAGTGGCACTACCATTGGCCTGATTTGTGTCTAAGGAACACCTGTCATTCCTCTCTTGTCTCCACCAGCACCATCAAGTCCTGTCAATTCTACCACCAAAGTATGTGTTAAATCTAGCTCTGTCCCTCTGTCTCCATTGCTACCATCTTAATTCATGCCACTGTTACTCTTGACCTTGGCAATAGCACCTTAACTGATGTCTGTGCTGCTGGCCAACCTCTCCTATCTATCAATCTAATTATACAAAAGGCAAAAATATAGTGGTTTAGTGTGAATATCCTGGAATGATACAACTTGAATTTGAATCCTGTCCCTGCCACTTACTAACTATATGAATTGAGGGAAATTACGTTGGTTTTCTGTACTGCAATTGCTTTAGCTGTAAAATGATGATAATAATAGCACCTATGTTATAGAGTTGGTATGGTGTGTGAGGATTAAGTGGGGGGTTTTCCATTTGATTAAAAGAGTCTTTTTAATGAGTAGAATAATGCCTAACACAGAAAATTCTTGTTAACATGTAAATAAAATCATGTTATTCTAAGTGGTTCTCAAGTGCTACAGACATGTGGGGCTTCTCTTGGGTTCACAGGGGTGCCAAGCTCTTTGCTGTCTCAAGGGCTTTTCACTTGCTGTTCCCTCTTCCTAGAAGGTCTTCCAATGCCTGGCTCCTTTGCCTGTGTCAGACTCAGACTAAGTGACATCTTAGAAACTTTTCTCTGGCGATGCTATTTAAGGTAGTTTGCTTTCTTATTCTCTGCTACAGCTATCTTTTTTATTTCCTTAATATCTCTTATCACAACCTTTAGTAATTTTATTTGTTCTCATTATTTTCTGCCATCTTCTCCAAATGTAAATTCAGTAAATCTTGCAGCAGGACTATTGTGCTCATTGTTGGGTCTCTGATACCTCCATGGCGCCTAACACGTAATAAGTGCCCATAATGAACAATTGTTAGGTCGGCCCAACTTTCAGTAGAAACTCAGGCAAAAGACAGAGTTCAAGTTCTACAGAGTGTATCAGATGATGTACCAAGAAGTACTGGTCACTTGACCAGCTTCATTGTTCAATAAAACAAATAATGCAGTGGACAGGGTCAGCCTGGAGGAGGAGAAAGTGATCTGGACACGGAACCAGAAGTCCTGGGTTCTGGTCCAGGATCTGATAGTAACCATCTCTGTGGCAGGCTCTGCACATCTCACTGGGGAATAAGAGTGGTTGGACTAAGCAACCCACAAGTTTCCTTTCAGTAATACATTCTGTTTAGATGCCACATTTTTGCACAAAGAAAATAAAATCAGTACAGCATTTGGTTTTCATGGAGGAAATAAATCACTGAGTTTTAGGGGAATCAAAGAGCTATCTGCAGGTTCTTGGGCAGATTATCTTTGGGGTATTTTAAATAGATGGGAATGTATCTATTTAACAATTAATTGTTGGCTCTGTGTGTTCTGTGGCTAAAAGAGCTACTGGTCCTTTTCTTTGTTTCCATGGCTCACAGCTCAAGCTATCTTTTCCTACACACCTACACACACGTGTGTACATACACACACATCTCATTTAACTTTAAGCCTTTTACTCTTGTTGCTTAGAAAAACTTCTAACAATGTATGAATGAAAAGTGTGATATTATATAAGAATTATTGGGCTATTCACTTACCAAGGGAAAAGCAAGGCAGATTTTCTACATCTTTAGTCCCACTCACCTCTGCTTTTGAGCATTCCCAGAATCCTGCTAAGAATCTCTACAGAAGTCTCCATTCATTTCTTCCTCTCCCATGCCTTTAACTACTGTCTCACAAGAATAATTTAAAAATATTTTTGTCTTAGCTCATATCAATATTATATTTATGTTAATATTCAAATGACATAATCATAATATATTTCATAATATGATTGCAGTGTTTAGCTAACTTGGGGATAATGGGCTCTCTTACATTTGGTAAAAAGATAAGCCTCCATGAGCCCTCTCTTAGTGTTCAATTTCTACCAGGACAAACTTACACGCTGCCTCCAAAATAAATTTTTCCATCATTCGAACTTCTATAGCACTTAAAAAATTCATTTGTTCATCTAATCATTCATTCATTCATTCATTCAACAAATATCTACTATGTGTAGGTGAAAACATTTCTGTTCTTGTGGAGTTTATAATCTAGTGGGGGGGACAGACAATAATCTATATTATGTTAATGGTGTTAAGTATCAACAGAGAAAAATAAGTCAGGAAAAGTGATAGCAAGTTTCAGGGTCAAGGGATGGCCTCAAGGAGAAAAAGTCTTTTGTTGGAGATCTGTGGGAAGTGAGGGGTGGGTTGGAAGAGGGCCCTGGGGGGAGGAAACGGCAAGTGCAAGGCCAGTGTTTTAGTCTATTTGGGCTGCTATAACAAAATCCCTTAAATTGGGTAACTTATAAACCACAGAAATTTATTTCTCACAGTGATAGAGAGGATGGAAAGTCTAAGATCAAAATGCCAGCAGCTTCAGTGTCTGGGTAGGGCCTGATTCCTTCTCTCTGGGTCCTCATGTGGCAGAAGGACTGAGCCCTGAGGTCACTTTCCTAGGGCATTAATCTCATTCATGAGGGTTCATGACTTCAATGCTCCCTAAAGTCTCAACATGACTGCCTTGAGAATTAGATTTCAAAATACAAATGTTGAGGGTTCATACGCATTCAGACCATAGCATTCTGCCCCCAACCCCTAAAATTCTTGTCCTTCTTCTACACAGAATACATTCATTCTGTCACAATAGCCTCGAAAGTCTGAACTCACTCCAGCATCAACTCAGTTGTTTAAGCCAAAGTCTCATCTAAATATCATTTAAATCAGATGTGGATAAGACTCAAAGGTGTGATTCAACTCAAAGGTGTGATTCATCTTGAGTCAAATCCCCTCTGACTGTGAGTCTATGAAATCAAACAAGCTATGTGCTTTCAAAATACAATGGTAGTGTGGGCCTAGAATAGATATTCCCATTCAAAAGGAAAAAGACAGGAAAAAAGAAAAGGGTAAAGTGTCCCTACCAAATCCGAAATTCAGCAGGACACACATTAAATCTAAAGGTTCCAAAATAGTCTCTGACTAGAAATTCCTTCAAGGTCATTCTTCCATTGTCTTGAAGATGAGCAACTGGCTTCATCCTCCTTTCCCCAACCTGGTTTGAAAGCCTACTGGGAAAAACTATGTTGAAGATACACAAGTTTAAAAACCCATAAAGTCTGAGAATGCCTGGAGAAGGCATCCATTAACTCAGGCTGAGTCAAACGAGATAATGCAGCCGCTTTCTGGCCTCTTCAGAGGCTTTTATTGATTTCTTACAAAGGTGCTTATGTGAAAATGCCAAAAGATAGGGTTGAAAGAATCCCAAGTTCCCAGGAAGACTGGATAGACCAAGAGGCTGGGTGAGTAGTAGGGGTTGCTCACAGACCAGATGGAGGAGGGAGAAACTAGTTTTATCAATGGGAGGAACATAAATCAGGTCTCCTAATCTAATTACATAGGAAAAGTTCAAAGATTTGAACCCCTCCCACCGGTTGACTCAGTCCCACAGGCCTGGTCCAGCCCGTCTCCAGCACCTCAGGGCTCTTTTCAACTTCCTTGATTTTGATGACCCCCCAGGGGATTGTGCACCTACCTACTTTCCCCTGAAAAAGGGGTCCCCCCAGGATGAGGCAGGAGGCTCCGCTGAGAAGTCAACCTTTCTACCTCCCACCCTTGGCCTCACCCTGGGTGTGCTCCTTTTCATTCTTTACTACACGTCCAGGCTGAGAAGTTTCCAAATCTTTAAGTCTGCTTCCCTTTTGATTATAAATTCTGTCTTTAAATGGTTTCTCTCTTCTTGCATTTTACTCTCAAGCCACGTTGAGAGAAGCCATGCAGGTCCTCCCGTATCTGGCTTAGCTATTTCTTCAGCCAAATATCTAATTTCATTGCTCACACTTTATACCTTCCACAAAATACTAGGACCAGAGAATGAGTTTCTAGTAACATGTTCCTCATTTGTGTCTGAATCTTTATCAGAGTTGCCTTTGCCATTCACATTTCTATCAACATTGTGTTCATAACCACTTGTTTAATATCTAAGAAGATTGAAGCTTTCTCTACATGCCTCACCTAAGTCATGCTTAATGCTTTGATCATGGCAGTGTAAATTTTTTTCTTGCATGCATCTCAAACTCTTCCATCCTCTTCTCATTACCCCATTCCAAAGCCACTTCCATGTTTTTAAGGCACTTGTTACAGCAACACCCACACTGGGTACTCATTTGAGTAACTATGACAAAATACTGTAGGCTTGGAAACAACAGAAATTGTGCAGTTCTAAAGGCTGAGAAGTTCAAGATCAAGGGACCAGCAGACGTGGCGACCTGAGGACCTGCTTTCTGGTTCATAGATGGCACCTTCTCACTGCATCCTCTGATAGCAGAGTCAAGCAAGCTCTCCTGTGGCCTCTTTCAAGGAAAATAATCTCATGATACTATTGTGTTGGGGATTAGATTTCAACATATGAATGGGGGAGGGGACACAAACACTCAGCCCATGGTAGACGTTATGTCTGGAGAGGAGTGAAAGTCTAATAGGGAGTTGGAGAAGATACATAATGCAATGGGGAGACTGGTCTGGGGTGCAGATTCCATAGCTATTTAAAGACTAGGTTTTACTCAGAGGGAGATGGGAGGCTATCACAGGGCCTTGAGTAACATCTAAGAAAGATGTTTCAGAAAGGTTGCTTTGGCGGCTGGGTTGCAAATAGGCTATAGTGGGTCAGGGGTGCAGGCAAGAGCATTCTCAAAAGGCTGAGAACTCAGTGTCTATGGTGAAAACAATGTGATGAGATATGGTTAGGTTTTGCAGATGTGCTGAAAGTACAGCTGGCAGGAAATCGGATGTGGAAGATGGGAGAAAAACAGGGAAGATGAGGGAAGAAGCACATTTTGGGAAGAAGATTAGAAGCTCAGTTTTGGACATGTTACCTTTGAGATGTCCATGTGACTTTCAAGTATAATTGTGGAGTAGACAGTTGTATTTATAGGTTACCTGGAGAAATGTAAGTTGAAGACACAAATATGGTCCTTTACATATTACAGGTAATATTTAATAACCTGTAAATGGAAGAGATCACCAAGGAATTGTGCTTTTACTTGTGCTTCTTTTAAACATATTTTCCACAGTTTATTATGAGTGGTAAGCTTCCTTTTACCCATTACTAGATTAATTTCCTTGAAGGTAGGCTTCTGCACCTGAACTTTCACAGTTCTGCTTACCTGAAGAAATGATTTTAGTTTGAATCAATGCAACAACTTAGTGCAAAACAAAGCTTGATTAGGAGTTAAAATCATGGCACAGTCAATGCTAGAAGTATTCATCATACACTGTGCTCTACGTGGCCTGAAGGTCCTTTCCCAGAACATGAATACTGAAAGGGAAAATGAGGAAAGGGAAGGCTCAGGACAAAGGAAGGGGAGGACAGAGGTGCCCAGAGTTGGGAGAACAGGGTAATAAGATGTGTCCTAGTTCTAAGAAGACTATGCTAACTAAAGAGGAGAGGCCAAACTCTGCTTTTGGGGCCGGGCATTGATAAAATAAGATGCAAAGAATTAGATGATGATTAAGGAAGGCGATGGCTTATAACAGCAATCCTCAAAGTTGAGCTAGTCTGGAAGGCTTTTTAATATACAGATTCCTCGGCCCACACTGCTAGAATTTCTGATCCAATTGATTAGAGCAGGGTCAGAAATCTGCATTTCTAAGACATTTCTAGGTGCTATTGTGGCTGCTCCGTCAAGGTCCATGATTTGAGAACTACTGGATTAATAAGAAGACATGCTTTATAAAACAAGTTTGTAGCATGTACTTTGTATAAATGTATGTCACAAAATCAAGCTCTGGTTGAATGTTTCTAGGAATTTTGGCCTTTTCAGGTTTTTATTTCAGTCTCACAGATTGAAACATTTTTTCAGCAAGCCAACATTTTTGCCGGAATTACTCAGCATCCTCTTCAACTCTCAGCAGACTTTCCCTCTGGCATCTGGGCCAATGCACAGCACACTTGATGGCAGTGTGCATTATGAAATTTGAAGGGTCACTGAATTGCAGTGCTTAAGGAGAGGGCAGATATTATGTAACCTTTTCCTTTACTTATCTGTATACTAACCACTTACTGAAGTCATAGTATGCTTTTAACACTGAGCTAGGTGCCTCAGACATAGAAATTAAAATAGTAATAATGTCATATAATATTTATTGAGGGTTTCCCATGGCTTTTCATGTGTTTACTGCATCAAAAGCCCTGAGTGTCCTGCATGGTAGGCAGTGTAGTACCCTACCTCCATTGTACAGAATCAGGGTTGGCAAGCTATGGCCTGTGGCCTGTTTCTGTAGGGCCCATGAGCTAAGAATGGTTTTTATGTTTTCAAAAGGTTGTAAATATATATATAGAGAGAGCCGAATATGCTATAGAAACCGTACTAGGCTTTGCAAAGCCTGAAATCTTTATTATCTGGCCCTCACAGGAAGAGTTTACTGAGCCTGGTGCAGCTGTGCCTGCAGGAGTAGGTAGTTTCCTTCCGGGAGATGCACTCAGCTTTTGAGCTGCTCATGATTAAGGCCCAGAGAGGTTAAAGAGACTTTCCTAAGTTATACCACCAATTACTGCCAGTGCTTGGACTCTGTGCCAAGACTTTCAGTTCAGTGTTATTTCTCATAAGACGTGGGATTTTTTTTTTTTTTTAAAATATCAAAATATTAAGAAGGCACACTGGGTAGCTTTTATAATGCTTCAGTCAAGACGATAAGTGTGCCCATCACCCAAGTAGTGTCATTGTAGCTGATAGACTTAGCCTGGCATTGAAGGTTTTTTCTGTATTTTGAAATTCCCTTAATGACTCTTTCATTTCTTTAAATTTTGTTATATCCTTTCTTATATTTTCTAGCTCTTTAATGACTTTTTTCATTTTCTTTATTGATGTACTGATATATATGTATATATATCCACTTTTTGGGGGGGTTTCTTTTTGCTGGTTTTCAACTTTCTCTTCAATTCCATTCATCTTGCTTGCCATCCATATTCTGAGTTTTGTTGCAACAATTTCCTTTCAGTTGGGTTTCACTGGTGCTGGACGGCAGTGCAGAAACCATGGAGATGGAACCACATTGGCTTCAGTGAGTCTGGTTTCATGTTTGCTCAGGGTACTTTCAATTTGTTTTTTTTTTTTTTTTTTTTAATTTCTCATGATGGGAATTTGTCTGAATTGTTGCCACATCTTTCATTAGTGGGAGGAGAAGTGGTCAAGGGCTTCCTACTCTGCCATCTTGCTAAAGTCAGCCCCTATCAACTTTTAATAGGTGAAGAAATGTATTTTGAGAAATTCAATAACATAGGATTATATATACACACATATATATGAGATACATATGTATATATTTATAATGTGCTTAATGGAATGACTAGCACATTGAATGTACTCAATGCTATTCAATAATGCTAATGGGAATGATCGTGATAATGATAATAATGATATTAACCTGTCCAATGTCACATAAGTTGTGGTGCTAACTTGGAGCCCAGGAATCCATGATAGTTTTATGAGATAATTAACTTGTCAAAATTATTCTATCTTTATTCCTTTTTTATTACACAGAAATGTTCTTACACTGAAAGTTTGATAAAGAAAAACAAGTTGTTCACTGGTGACTCTACCATTTTGATGTAATAGGTATCATTATTTGATGTGATTTTAGATTTGTAAAGTTTGCTTTGAGAAATACTACTGATGTTTTAATCTGCCCTCTCCTTTCTAGGAGACCTCCATTTTTTTTCAGAGTAGAGATCAAATATGCAAACTGGTTTTTCTTCCTCTAGACTGTACATCTAATTATTCTAAACTAGAATTGTAGATAAGTAATGATTCAAAGTAAAGAAAAGTTCACAATTATAAAGAGAAAAATGGAAAATGCTCACGGTTGTGATTATGGAAACATTGAAGCTTTATTTAATTGAAATGTGATATTAATTTATCTGGTGGAATTGAATAAGGTGTTATGATGAACATTACCTCCTTTCTCATCAATTCTTTTATTAAAAATACATTATCACAAAGGATATCGGGCAAACGCCCAGCACGTTCTCTCTTACACACACTGTCAATGTAAGCGAGAATTCCCTCATTACCCTTCCTCTATTCTCACTGCCCAACCAATCTCTTAGCAATGATTGAAAAATAGTTTTATCCATTTAGACTGACCTGTATTTTTTAAATCCATTTAGACTGACCTGTATTTTTCGTTAAAAAATGTGACTTTGCTAACCTGTCTATTAGAAGGATTTCTAACCCGAGTAATAATATTAGAGTCTTCAGCTCATCAAAGACAGTAGGTGTGCTCATGAGACTTTTTGGAAAGAAGAAAGAATTTAGCAAGCACTATATAAATACCACCTGAGTTTTGGCTCCCATCCATCAACACTGCTCCTTGTACTTCTGCAGTAGTTTCCTGTCTAATTATCTTGTCTCCATATTCTGTATCCCAAAACCATGCTCTACATAACCATCAGAGTTATCTTCTTTCAGCAGCAGGCATTTTATTATATTATTCTCCATTCTTTTTCCTTAATATCTTTCAGGGCCTCCCCCAAACCTGCAAGATGAACCTGAACCTTTTGTCATGACCTACAGAGTCCCATTAGGTTCAATTCCCAAATGTACTGTATTGGTTTTACTTTGCCTGTACATTTGACCACATCTGCAACCTGAAGTCCTTAACATACCTCTTTCCTTTTGTATCTGCTGTTTCCTTCCCCTAGAAAACTCTTGGCTCCTTTTCAGGGTAACTTTCCTACCGTTTGTAAATCAGCTTCTGCAATGCCTGGTGGTTGTTTCATGAGAGACACTGGTGTCCTTTGTGGTCACCAAGCCGCATTTCTTTTTCCTTCTGGAATCACAATTATACGACTTTTCCAGGTTGCTTCAAAGTTAGAAATGGCCTAATGACTGAGTTCTGATGAAAGAAATGTGAATAAAAGCAATTTATGTCACTCCCAGACCTGATGCCCAAACCTTCTGCTTAACACCCTGTGCTCTTTCTAGTTCCTCATCTGCTGACCAAGTGCATGGATCTAGTGGAGGACTCTGTAGTCGTGGGAGTTGGTAGAGCCACTAGTCTGGGGAACTGCTCACCCCTTGGGTCACCTAGCTAGAAACATCCATGTTGGACTCTAGTGAAAGCAAGGGGTAAACCTGGATTGTGTTAGGGCCATGAACTTTGGGGCTTATTATAGCAGCCATCCCCCATTAACCAACACACCTCCTCTGGCATTCCCTTTCCTCCAAAGTCCCTACCACTCTGACAAAGTTGTATGTGAAGAAAGCATCCTTCTTTTCAGGCCTAGATCGAGGACTGGTTTGTTGACCCAAATAGAGAAAAAGAGAACATTTCTTCTCTCTTAGAATTGACATTCTGGTGGACAAGGCAGATAATAAATACTTACTAAAAATGCAAAATATAATTTCAAGCAATGATGAAATGGTGAAGTGAGATAAACCTGGGTAAAGGAATGGAGAATGAAGGGTGAGTGAGGGGTTGACTTATTACACTGTATCAGGGAAGGCTTGTCTGAGGATGTTATATTGAACAGGATCCAAGTAAAGTGGGGGACAAGCTGTATGTGGAACTGGGCCAGGGAATGGAAAGAGTTAAGGAAACGGTGCAGGAAACAGCATGGCTATTTATATCAGGACTATCAACAGTGTGAACAGAGGCTGATAGGGCAGAAGGACAGTGAGGGAGAAGGGGGGGAGCAAGAGGGAGTTCAGGGTTCAGGAGCGAGCTCCAGATCACTAAGAGCCTTGAAGGGTCTGGGGATTTACTGTTATGGAAAGGGAGCCAGTGGGAGATGGTGAGCAGTGAGTGATATTTTAAAAAGATTGATCTGGCTAATGTGTAGAGAATAGTCTGGGTCTTGGATTTCTGTGGCAGACTCCACCTGTCTCCAGTGCCTTTGGCTGGAAACCTGATGAACTCCGGTTTCTCCTGAGCAGCAAGGCCGAAGGTGTCTGCTTCAGCTTGTCTTGTATGCTTCAGTGCTCCCTTTACCTCCTGGTTGCATGTCTGACCTCAGCGATTTTCCTAATCTCTGCCTGTCAACCCAATTGTCAGCAATGACTGCTTCAATGATTTTTGATGAAATAAGAAGCAAGTCTTTAGTAGGGAATGAGAATATGAATGCTGATGTGAAGAAAGAGGAGACTGGGGCTGATCTTGACAGTGGAAGGGCACATTCACTGTGGAAGCTCAGGGGTTTTAAAATTGTATTTACAAAGCAAATAAATTGTTTTACAAAAGTAAACATTTAAATCACAAAATTTAAATTGTTTTACGAGGTAAAAACAGATTTGTCAGTGAACAGCCGTTGTGTCCAAGACTATGGCATTAAAGGATTAAAAGATAGAGTCTTTTCCCAAGCAACGATAGCTACTTGGAGAAACAGTGAGCACCACATGAAATAATTAAGGGCTCAATTTTGTTCATTTGGCCACTTATCCTAAAGCAGAAGACTAAAACACAGCCTTCTCAGAATCTAGTAGGGAAAGAATAAAAATGAGTTCCTTAATAGTGGTGTGTACTTAGCACGGGAGCATCAGAGAGGCTCCTTAGCTTGTCTGATGGGGGAGAGCGTGTGATCAGGAGAGCTGCAGGCAGGTGAGGTAAGCTGAGTTACTAGGAAGAATTGCAAATATAATGTAATTCAGAGATCAGATTATTACTGGGAGTCAGTGTAGTTAGGGAAGGCTGTGGGAGGAAAGTGGGACTTGAAGGGTCAAACAGACTTGAAAGGGAGGACAGAGGAGGAGGAGAGCTGAGGCTGAGAGGAGCGTATGTCACAGAGGCAGGAACAATCATGGCACGTGCTGGGTGTGGTTGGGATGCACGCATGACGTGAGCGGGTAATCATCCCTGACGTGAGCTGTCATAATCCTAAGTGCCGCACATGGTACCAGCTGCCTTCTCCTTCTGCAGAGCTGTAGGGAGGACAGGGTAGGAGAAACTACACAGTGATAGAACTTGATTGTAGAGGGTCTTGCCTAACTCAGGGTAAACCTCCCGTGTTCAGTTATCTTCGGATGACTATGAAAGGAGACGTTTTCCCTGTTGTCTGTTTCTGCCTCAGACAGCATTGGCACACTGCTGAATCCAGCCTGGTCCTTCAGCTGCTGAGAACATCTGGTGATGGCCTAGTATCCCCCCAGAGGGAAGCTAGGTGGCACTGCATTACTGCCCAGCCACTGCTCTTTCAGCGCCACAGTTCCTTTGGTTTTCAGTCAGCGTTGATGAATATAAAACCATTCCAATGGAGCTTTGAGATGGATGGCCCGAAGCCTTCTAGGGAAAGGAAATATATTTCTCTTGTATATTTTATGTCATGGATCATTGTTATTTGGCCCCAAATTAGCTAGCTGATCTGCCTGAATTCTGCTATGAAGGATAGTCTATTTGCTGATAAAGATCATGTTCTGTAAGTAAAGCATTGAAGTGATTAGAGACATCTCCCGCCTTCTTCCTAAGCTTCAATAAGGGGAAAATGTCCTTTTTTGTTCATTAGTTAGAATTTAAAAGATAGAGAAATAAAGCTGTTTTTTTCTCCCCCCACTTACTGTTAGGACTAGGAAACCCACTGAGGGCTAATGATACTTACATAAGTGCTTGCCTGGACAAACTGCTGCTGCTTTGATTTCCTCTAAGGGTTTCTTCTTGGGGAAAGTAGCATTAAGAGCTATATTAATTTAATAACACACTGCACCTGACATAGACTGTCAGTAGGCTTCAAAAAAATAAGGCATTAGCTCTATAGCACAGTGAAATGGGGAAGGTGTCTAGACACTCTCCACTATAGAATATGTTGATCTAAGATATAAATTTGCTTCTGAAGAAATTAAGTTCAGTGGAGGACATAAAGCACGTTTATCTAACAGGGAGCTTCTTTTATAGAGGAATTATAGTTTACATTGTAAGTTTGTAGTTTATGTTATAACTAGAACTCTGGGCTTCTAGTTATTATGGCATAATAACTAGAAGTTATTATGGTATAATAACCAGTTGGGTGTGGTGACTCACACCCGTAATCCCAGTGACCTGGTAGGTTGACATAGCCTGGGATCACTTGAGCCCAGTAGTTTGAGGCTGCAGTGAGCTGTGATCATGCCACTTCACTCTAGCCTGGGTTGACTGAGTGATCCCCCTGATTCTTAGAAAAAAAGGTTTTACCTAAATTAATAAGAATAAACGAAGCATTGTATCACAATTTTACCTAAAGCATCAATTTCAGTGATACTTCTCACAGGAAATGAGGGGCTATTATGAGCTACTGGCCATGGATGAGGGTTTATTTTAGGTCAGTAGGAGCCAGCTGAGGAGGGGTGTACATACCCCAAGATTGTACAATGTGGAGAGAGCTGGGAACATGACTCTATGATGGTCTTTGACTTGCAGCAGAAAGTGGAGGAACTGAGATGTCACATCCAAGCCCAATCCACAGGGCAGGATAGGACCACAACAGATACAGGAGCAGGATGTGATGGATGGGAGTGGAAGCAGGGTAGGATCCGAGAGGACAGCTGGGGCCTTGGGTACAGGACTGGCTTAGGCAGAGTATTGACTAGTGAAAACCATGCTGTCTTCTAGGTTTTTTCCTGGTTGCATGTTGGCATACTTTTTATACAATTGAAGGCATCACCCATGTTTAATGAGCCTTAACTCATTTCTCAGTGAAGATGAAAGAATGATTGCAATTAACATACTTTTGGACTTTCCTTGAATCATATTTTATTACCCTCATGAATAGCTACGTAGTTTCCTATTCCAGCCTCGTGTTGAAGCACATGTATTTGGGCCCTAGGACTATGAACAAAAAGGACCAACCTATCCTGTTCAAAAGAAATAACAAAAGTGGCCATTCAAAACTCAATAAGATGCTGGGATTCATTGCATTGCATAGACTTTATCTAACAAATGCAATGGGATGAATGCACTTTATCTAACAAATGTAATTGGGATTAAACACTATAAAATTACAATTCATGAAATAAACATGTAGGTAAATACTCTACAAAATAATCAAGATTTTAAGAAGCTGATTTTCATGAACTAAAAGTCAGAGAAAAAGAAAAAGACATAGAATATTTCCTGCTCTGGCTTCATGTGCATATTCTAACTAATCTTAGGATGAAATCAGTCAGCTGAGGTTTTGAAAAATCCTGAATGTTTCTCCACAGAGTAGGTAGATCAATTTGAAAAACAACAACAAAAACTAAACTCAATTCCTGGAAAAGTCTGTTTTCCACGTTTAGTAAAATTTTATTGTCAAAATATTTTTCTTCCCCTCAATCACAATCTTTCTGTCTTTATTTCATGCCATTGGGGAAACATATTTCTTTACCTCACACTGCCGTGAAAGTCACAGAGATCTGAACTGGCCTGTGAACCCTGTGGCTTTACCGTAGGGAACAAATCATCATAATAAACACTTATAAAGCAGCTATTATGCACTAGGGTCTATCTTAGGCTTTTTATACATATTAATGCATTTAATCATCACCATAATTCTAGGAAGCAAGTTGTCAATTTAGTACTATTCAAAGTAGTTTTCCGATATAATGTAAGGACTATTGGAATCTTCCGAATGTTGTGAAGCTATTTTTCTTATAAAGTATTCCTTTCAAATTTGTCTTGCAGAAAATGTTCTAAAGATCTCTGTTCTTTCTTAATGTTCCCATTTCCCCAAAAGCTGATTGGAGACGTGAGTGTCTTCTTCCTTGATTTCCAACTTAGGTATATTCTTAACAACAAGACTAGAGTTTACCTTTCTCAGCAGCTTTCCTGACGAGCACATCACATTCTTCTGGTTGGGAAAGGGGTTGTTCTGTTCTTTTATAAAATGCATAATTGTGCTTATGAGAAAGAATATTTCTCAGTGGGCCAAAGGTATGCAACACTCTGGCAATAACTTTTAGTTATCCCAAGTGTTCTGTTGGAAGCTTCGATGGCGACTGTGAATATAACTTCTGACTTACTCCTGGGAGGCATAGGATGTGTTTAATGCCCACCAGTCCCTTTACCTTTTCCAAAAGCAGGGGCAACGTCAGCACCTCAGTTATTAGGGTTATAATTGTTTCTTCATTCAGCATAACCTTGGTTTCTATTTTGCTGACCTAGGACAGTATGTTCTCTTTCAATTTGGCAGCAGTGGTACAAGGTTATTGTTAGTCAACTTGGTCAAATCCCTAGATCCTTTTGAGGCATTTTTTTGGGGGGAGGCGGTACTTATTTTCTACTTGAAGATCATAGTTGGAGATGAGCTGAACATGTTTAGCCTCTGCAAGATGTCCCAGGGCACACTCAGTTTGGTGTCCAGAGAGAGAGCCTGGAAGCCCATGCCATGGTTCCCCTTCACTGGTCATTAGCTTTGGGATCACGGGACAGTGACTCAATTTTTGGAGCCTCAGTTCCCTCAATATTAAGTCATGAGTGTTAAAGAAAACATTACGATAATATTAATGTTAATAAAAATAATAGCTGATATTTATTGTGTGTTTTGCCAAGAGCTTTACATGGCTTCTCTCAATCAATACAACAACAGCAACATTAGGTAGGAGCAACTATTATCCCACTTCACGCAGCAATTGACTGAGCCCATCTACTTGTTTAACATCACGTAGGTGGTGGAGTCAGTACTTGAGGCCAGGGCACCTGACTCCATTTGCTCTCAAAGTGTGATCTGCAGACCAGCAGCATTCACAACACCCAGAAACTTGTTAAAAATGCATATTCTTGGGTGCATTCTGGACTGACTGAATGAAATCTTTTGGGTGAAGTCCAGAAATTTGTATGTTTTTTATTTATTTTTTATTTATTTGAAGACAGAGTCTCATTCTGTTTCCCTGGGTAGAGTGCCGTGGCTTACAGCAACCTTAAACTCTTGGGCTCAAGCAATCCTCTTTTCTCAGCCTCCAGAGTAGTTGGGACTACATATGCACACCACAACGTCTGGCTAATTTTTCTATTTTTAGTAGAAATGGGGTCTCACTCTTGCTCAGGCTTCTCTCAAACTCCTGAACTCACCTGCTTCCACCTTCCAGAGTGCTGCAATCCAACTGCCTTGGCCTTCCAGAGTGCTGGGAATATAGGCAGGAGTCACCACACCTGGCCAGGAATCTGTGTTTTAAGAAATTATTTGAACACAATTATAAGAGTGACTTTATCTAACAAATGCAATCAGTGTAACCTAATCCTTTGTACCCTCAATGAATCCAAAACAATAATAATAATAATAATAATAATATTAAAATATATATATAGTTTGGGGATTTTGTTATGTGCACTAATCTTACTAGAGTTAGATGATATCTCAAAGTGGTTTTGATTTGCATTTCTCTGATGATTAAAGATGATGAGCATTTTTTCATGTGTTTCTAGGCCATGTGCCTGTCTTCATCAGACAAGTTTCTGTTCAAGTCTCTTGTCCACATAGAAATGAGGTTATTTGTTCTTTTCTTATTGATTAGTTTGAGTTCTCTGTGGATTCTAGTTATCAGATCTTTGTCAGAAGCATAACCTGCAAAAATCTTCTTCCATTCTGAAGGCTGTCTGTTTGCTTTACTTACTGTGCTGGGCAGAAGCTTTTTAGTTTGATCAGATCCCAGTAATGTATTTTTGGTGTTGCTTCAATTGCCCAGGGGGTCCTCCTCATAAAATATTCTCCCAGGCTAATTTATTCAAGTGTTTTCCCTGCACTCTCTTCTAGTATTTTTATAGTGTCATGTCTTAATTTTAAATCTTTAATCCAGTGAGAATCTATCTTAGTTAATGGTGAAAGGCGTGGGTCCTGTTTCAGTCACCAGCCAGTTCACCCAGCACAATTTGTTAAATAGGGAATCTTTTCCCCCACCGAATGTTTTTGATAGGCTTGTCAAAGATCAAATGATGATAAGTAGCTGAGTTCATCTTTTGATTCTCTATTCTGTTCCATAAATCTACCTCTCTGTTTTAGTGCCGGTACCATGTTGTTTTGATCATTATAGATTTATAGTATAGTCTGAGGTCTGGTAGCCTGATTCCTCCTGCTCTGTTTTTATTTCTGAGTAAGTATTGGATATTCAAGGTTTTTTCTGATACCATATAAAACAAAGCACTATTTTTTAAAGCTCTTTAAAGTATGACAATGATGCTTTAATAGGGATTGCATTAAATCTGTAATATGTCCATCTGTAGTATGGACATTTTAACAATGTTGGTGTGGATGCAGAGAGAAGGGAACACTTCTTCACTGCTGGTGGGAATACAAGCTAATACGACCTTTTTGGAAAGAAGTTGGAGAACACTCAAGGAACTAAAAGTAGACCTACCATTCGATCTTGCAGTTCCTCTACTAGGTATATACCCAGATGATCAAAAATTACTTTACAACAAAGACATTTGTAGCCCAATTCATAATAGCCAAGACATGAAAATAGCCCAAGTGCCATCAAACCATGAATGGATTAACAAATTTGTGGTATATGTACACCATGGAATACTATGCAGCCATAAAAAGGATGGAGACTTCACATTTTTTATGTTTACCTGGATGGAGCTGGAACACAATCTTCTTAGTAAAGTTCTCAAGAATGGAAAAAAAAAAAAAATCCAATGTACTCAATACTTGTACAAAATCAATATATAATTGCCTACACATTCATACGAATGGTAAACATAACTATAGTCTAGAAAGTAGAAGGGAAGAGAAGTGACAAGGGAGGGGAGGGAGAAGACAGGAGAGAGGGCATTCTGGGGGACCTCACCTAATGTGCATGGTGCAATGGTACATTTCAAAACTATTAAGAAAAGAGTATAATTGTGATGGATGTGTTAATCACTTCAAAGTAAGCATTTCACATTGTACATCCAATCAGTACACTGAACCCCATAAATGCATCAATGTACACAGTTATGATTTAATAAAAACAAGAAAGTTAAACAAAATATAAAAGGAAAAAAAAAAAAAAGAAGTTCTTTGCATAATTCCCACCCTAAAAGTTGAAGCTCTGTTCTAGAACGTGTGTTCTCCATCCCCATATTTTGGTGGTTTTCTACATTCAGTGAATTTCTCAGAGGGCTTAGAAGGTCACCCCATTAATGCTAGTTGATGCTGTGGTCGTCTCCTCCTTCCCTCACTGGTCTGTATCTTCCCATCCCTCCTGCAGCTGTGTTCTTGACCCAGAGAATGGCCTGTGCATACGGAAGCAGCCAAGGGCATGCGAAGACTGTAGTCTTGCTGTGACTCCCAGTATCCTTTCCTTGGCTCACACATCATCAAATTCAATGCATAATAAACGTTTGCAGCCAGAAATCCTTCAATTTCACAATTCAAAAAATCTTCAAACTATTGGAAATTCTTTTGCTTATAAGAACTTATCCCTGTTAAATGCACAAGCTTCTCCTCATTCCTACCAAAGGGACTTTGATAGCATTTGTCTGTTCCAGAAGATTTCAAGGCTTTTGGTTCAGTTATGTGAATTAACCAGAGGACACAGCATGCTTCTCTTTCTCTTGGAAAACATTCAAGCTATGTTTATGACCACCAATGATAACAGATGCTGTGAATACAACAATTTGGAGTATAGCCAGATTGTTACAAAAAACTTCAGGAGCCTTCAAACATTCTTCCAGGAAACAAAAAAACCAAACGGAGTTTTTCTTTTTTTTTTAATGTGGCCTCCAGTTGATTCCAGTAATCATCAGATTCCATATTATTAATATCACCATCAAGGAGTCTGAATTTTTTCCACTGGATTGCAAATAGTGAAAGGTATGATAGTAAGTGCCGCATTTGTAGAGAAATCGGAACACAAAACAAAAAGAAAATCCCAGCAGGTAAAAGTATATCAACTTACATTTTTAAAAAAGATTTTGTCAAAGTATTATTAGAAAAATTCAGATTCAAAATGTGTAATAAAGTATGAGAGGGCAATGGAGAGCAGCCACACTTTTGCTCTTCAGAATTAACCACTAACATTTTAGTGTATACATCTTTCTAAACATTTTTGTTTGCATATATAGACACCTGTACTTTAGATCTATATTTTTCCACAAAACTAAATCTTACTTTGTAATCTACTTTTCAAATGTCGTAGTTGTGGTTCTTGCTTTATGTCAATGCACATAGACGTGGATGGCTTTCGAGGGGGACTCTTCTTGCAGAGAATAGACAGCAGTCACTCATGTTCTGCTGCTGCTGTGGGTTCAACCTGTCAGAGGTGTCTCCCTGAGCCGTCATCCAGTGTCACCTGCATGGGGAAACCATCAGGCAGACATGATAAGCCTCTTACAGGTGGTCACTTCAAAATCAACTAACGTGATGAATAGGAAACTTTTTTTGGGTCACTCATTCTATTACCACTGATTTTTTTGTATTTTTAATTTACTAAGTACTGTGCAGCTCTGTTTTGGGAAACGCAACTTTAAGGCACATTTTCTGTGATGAATAACTCCCTTCCCTTACCAATACAGGCATCCCAAAATAAAGTCTGACTTCATTCCTTTTGTTCTTCCCCCTCCCCCCTCAGGGAAATTCTGCTCCAGGGAAATCACTTCTAGGGAGATTCCAGGGATCAAATTCAGGACATTTGAGCCATGTCTTAGCTGTTTAGTTATTAGGAATATTTAGAGAAAAAAAGGCTTACTGTAAATTTAAAAGCATGTAGCTTTAACCTGGATCTACACATAAATTGGCCTGGGGGGGAAAGACCTTTGGATTCAGCAAAAAACTAGTGATAAACTAGAAACCAAGAAAGTGTAATTTGCTGCATTTTTTTCAAGCTGATTTTTATGGGAGGCTAAAACTTTTTGCAGTAGAAAGAAAGTTGTAGGGTATAAAGAGAAGTATGAATACAAAACAATAGAAATCTTTCCAACAAAAAGGCTTTACAACACAGCATGCTTTGCTGAAAGATGTTTAAAGATTTCTCAATTCAAGAATAGAATAATTTGCCGGGAGTGGTGGCTCACACCTATAATCCCAGCACTTGGGAGGCCAAGGCTGGTTTGAGACCAGCCTGAGACAGAGCGAGACCTCCTCTCTAAAAATAGCTGGGCATTGTGATAGGCACCTGCAGTCCCAGCTACTTGGGAGGCTGAGGCAAGAGAATGGCTTAAGCCCAGAAGTTTGAGGTTGCTGTGAGCTGTGACACCACAGTACTCTAACAAAGCCTCACAAACCGAGATTCTGTCTCAGGGAAAAAACAAAAACAAACAAAAAAATAGAATACAAATTCAGACAATTAGAATTCATATTGTCTGAATCTGAAAACAGGCAGTGGCAAACTTTTAATTTTGCTAAAATGTGTTAATATGAGAGCATACATGGCCGGCACTCATGGAGGAAACCCGTTTCTGCTCAGACCACGATGCTCACATAATAACACAAGCTGGAGGGTGACTTAAGGAACACACAAATACATTCTGTAAAGTGTACTGATTTGTAGTCAAATGGTCGGAAAGCATTTGTATAGCTGTAAGAACAAATAGCTTTTCCCTGATGCTTGCTATAGCCTTGTAGTGTAATTTGAATGGGTAAGAATTCCTCTCCTCCCTCTTTCTTGGATGAGAATTCCTCTCCTCCCTCTTACATACAGATAATATGTAAAGCAAAAGTAGTCTGGCCTGCCTACCATTTGTTAAACTGAATCATTAACATTTCAAGTCTTTTGTTTCTACTTTTCTAAAGAATGGATAAAAAAAAAGGTGATATTCTTTATTATCTATAAAAGTTATAAAGATTATAAAGAAAGAAATAAAGACTCTATATATTTAAAATGTAGCAAGTAATTACAGGTTAGAGAATAGGCCCTCAAAAGGATTTTTTCCCCCCTGGTTTTCAGAACAGGGATATTATTAAACTGGAAATCACATTAAAATTAAACCAATCAGACAGGGCCAGGGTCTTCAGAAAGAAGTTCTGAGGCTGCAATGGGAGGTAACTGGTTTGGGCTCTGGTTACTTGGGACCACGATGTCATTGTATTCATAGCCCTCACCCCTCCTGTTGTTGGGCCTACTGCTACTTCTGGGGCCAGGCTCGTCATCTCTGTCCTGGGGCTCTGGGTCAGGGGCTCTGAGTGTGTGGAGGAGAAGGGAGTGGGTGAGGATGAGGTTGGGTCGAATGTGTGGCACTTCCCGGTGGAGTTCTGCCACTGAATGTGTGGGCAGCAGAGACCACACCAACCCTCAGGAGAAGCTCAGCACATCTGCCACTTCCACAGCCAAGTGGCCTCTCGTGGGCTCTGACCGCTCATGGACTCCAGTCTGTTGGAGCGGCCGGACCACCTCTGCACCTTTGTGGATGACAGACACCTGGAGTGGGGTGTGGCCTGGCCTAGGACATCCTGTTCATCCAGGTGCCAAAGTGCCAGCTGAGAAGCCTAGAGGATATCCAGGAAGGGTTTATGCTGATGAATCACAGCCAAGGGCAGTGCCCTAAGAGGGTCATGCTTCTGGCCTTGTAGGAAAACTTATGTGCCCCTAGGAAAGAAATTTTAAAACTGAACCATTTATCTCCTTTTCACCCTAATTATGGTTACCCAAAGTCAAAACAATCCACTGAGAATAAGACAAATAGGTTTCTAGAAACATGAGAGTAAAAATAGTATTGAAGAGAACAAAATCTCGTGTGATAATTGATGTGGATGTGCCTTCCTTAAGGACTTGGAGCACATTTTCCATTCCTCAGAAAGGAGCTGCAGTCGTGACTTCTTTCCACAGAGTAAAGTAGAGAAGGGGGGGGGGGGGGAGGATAATCACTTTACAGTGGAGAAATCGGGAAAATGCCACCTTAGCTGGGTAATTAAAGTTAACACCAATGATGACAAGACATGTTGGTGTCATTTATCATTGGCACTAGGCAAAGAGAATGACACTGTACCTCTAGGGTCTTCCTCCCCTGAAGCCATAACCCTAGAGTAATCATAAGAAAAAGCCCAAAGTCCAATATAGGGGTAATATAGTCGAGTATTTGTCCCCTCCAAATCTCATGTTGAAATTTGCTCCCCAATACTGGAGGTGGAACCTAGCAAGAGGTTTTTTGGTCATGGGGTGGGTCCATCGAGGATGGCTTGGGGGTGTCCTTCAGTAATGAGCAAGCTCTTCATTAATCCTGGGAGACTTCTCCCCAACAGCTGGTTGGTAAAAAGAGCCTTGTTTCCCCCTCCCCCACATCCCCCTCTCAGCCATCTGATCTCTGCACACTGGCTCCCCTGCCCCTTCTGCTATGAGTGGAAGCAGCTAGAGGCCCTCACTAGAAGACCAGGAGATACTGGCTCTATGTCTCTTGTACAACTTGCAGAGTCGTGAGCCAAATAAAACTCTCTTTTTTATATATAACCCAGCCTAGGGGACTCCTCTATAGCACCATAAATGGACTAAGATAGAAAATTGGTAACGAGGCATAGGACATTGCTATAAAGATACTTGGAACTTGGTAACAGATAGAAGTTAGAAGAGTGTGAAGGGGTCAGATGAAGACAAGGGAAAGTTCAGAACTTCTTAGGTAATGGTTAAGTGCTTGCGACCAAAATGCTGAAAGAAATATAGTGAGGGCCAGGCTGATGAGGTCTCAGAGGAAAATGAGGAAATTACTAGGGCCTGAAGCAAAGGTCACTTGTGTTAAGCCTGAGCAAGGAACATGGCTGCATCCCTCGGGCTCTGTGGAGGGCCAACCTTAAGGGTAGTGACAGAGGGTATCTGGTGGGAGACATTTCTAAGCAGCCAAGTCCTCAGGCTGCTGCACGGTCACTTTCAACTGCTTACAGTGCGCTGGCAGAGAAAAGGAGGCAGAGTAGAAAATTTGGAAAATTCTCAATGTGGCTATGGGGTGCTAAAGAAGGAAAAGGCATTTCCAGGGGTGGAATCCCAGGGTGCTGCAGAGCTTCCCAGCTTGACAGAGAGATTAGCATGGCCACAACGGAGCCAAGTGCTAACAGTCAAGACAAGAAAAAGGCCCCAAAAGCATTTCAGAAATCTTTAAGGCCAACTGTCCCATCACAGGCCCAGAGGTTTAGGAGGACAGGATGGTTTGGAGGAACCAGGCCTGGGTGCTCTGCCCTGGGACGCTCCTCCGGGCATCTTGCCAGCTTTGGCCCTCGTAGTGTTCAAACAGTTCCAGACATAGCTCAGGCTGCTGCTATAGAGAATGCACGCTGTAAACCTCGGTGACTCATGTGGTGCTAAGTTGGCAGGTGCCAGGAATACAAGAGTGGTGGAGGCTTGGCAGTTCTCACCTAGATTTCAGAGGATGTATCAGAAAGTTTGTGTTCCAAAGGAGGACAGTGCCCCAGGGACAGAGCCCCTTGCAGCAGAAATGTGGGGTTGGAGCCTCCACAGAGAGTCTGTATGAGGGTAATGCCCAATGGAGAAGTGAGAGCAAGGCCAGGAGACCCTGGAATTGTATTGCCCTCAACCTCTTGCAACCTCAGCTAGAAAAGCACTGGGCTCCGACCCAGCAGAGTAGCTATGTGGGTTCTGCCCAGCAAAGCTACAGCAATGGGGCTGCCCAAGTGCCCAAAATGTGGGACATGGAGTCAAAGGGTGTTTTGGAACTTGAAGGTTTAATGTCTTCCCTGCTAGGATTCAGATGTGCATGGAGCCTGTTAGCCCCTTTCTTTGGCTGATTTCTTCCTTTTGGAATGAGAATGTATACCCAATGCCTGATATAACCTTGCAAATAATTGACTTGGTATTGATTTTACAGCTTCATAGCTGGAATAAACTTGCCTTGAGTCTCAGATAAGATATTTGAGTTGATGCTAGAACAAGTTAAAACTCCTGGAGATTATGGGGATGGAATAATTGTATTTTACAATGTGAGAAGGACGTGAGATTTAGAGGGTCTAGGGTGGAATCATACAGCTGGGATATTTATTCCCCCAAACCTTATGTTGAAGTTAGAGCTACAGTGTTGGAGGTGGGGTGTAGTGGAAGGTGTCTGGGCTACACGGCTGACCCCTCCTGAATGGCTTGGTGCCATTCTTGTGGGAATGAGTTCTTGCTCTATTAGCTCCCCTGAGATTCTCGTTCCCTCAATACTGGTTATAAAAAAGAATTGGACACCTTCCTACCACTTTATCTTGTTTCTCTGGGCAGGTGACCTCTCCCTTCTGCCCTGAGTAGAAGCAGCCTGAGGCCCTCACCCCAAATGGATCACACACTGGCACCACTGACACTGCTTGTACAGCCTCAGGGCTCTGAGCTAAGTAAACCCTTTATTCTTTATAAATTACCCAGACTTTCCTACTCCTTTACAGTAGTATAAATGGAATAAGACAAGGAGTATCCCTCCCCAAATCCCTGACCATTACTGTGGTGAAGGGAACAGAATATGCAGCAACACAGAGTGAGAAAGCAGATGTTGATCCTGACTCCTGGGCACGGGTGGTGGGCAGGGCAGAGAACGCAGGCGGGGAGCCTGAGTCCTGGGTACGGGTGGTGGTCAGGGCAGAGAAAGCAGGCAGGGAGCCTGACTCCTGGGCACGGGTGGTGGGCAGGGCAGAGAAAGCAGGCGGGGAGCCTGACTCCTGGGTACGGGTGGTGGTCAGGGCAGAGAAAGCAGGCGGGGAGCCTGAGTCCTGGGCACGGGTGGTGGGCAGGGCAGAGAAAGCAGGCGGGGAG
>CAUYPK010136227.1:0-63722 GCA_963574355.1 Loris lydekkerianus | reverse complement strand
AAAGAAAGAAAGAAAGAAAGAAAGAAAGAAAGAAAGAAAGAAAGAAAGAGAAAAAAAAAGAAAGTTCTTTCCTCTCAACCTGTGAGGTTTATAATTTCTCTTTAATATATTTATCTGTCTTAGGACAAAGTCAGTATTTACTGGTACTGCCTGCTCCCTCAGGCTGAAGCAGCAGCAAGGACTCCTGGCCTTGATCACTCACCACACACATACACACACACACACACACACACACACACACACACAGGCGTGCACGCGCACACACTCACACACACTCAGATGCCCATTCATACACAAACACACTAACACACATACTCACAGGCACATACACACACTCGCACATGCTCACACATTCATACACACAAACACACACATACACACATGCTCACACACTCAGATACACATTCACACACACACAAACACTAACACACATACAGGCACATACACTCTTGCACATGCTCACACACTCACACACACTCCCACTCAGACACACATTCCCACACAGACACACACTAACACATACACACACGCATACTCATACACACAAACACACACAGACACACACTCACACACTCATACACATTCACACACACCACATACGCAAACACACTAACACACATACAGGCACATACACACATTCTCGCACATGCTCACACACACACAGACACTAACACACACACACTCTCATACACACATGCTCACACACTCAGATACACATTCACACACACCACATACACAAACACACTAACACACACAGGCACCTACACACACTCTCGCACATGCTCACACACACAGAGACGCACACTAACACATACACACATGCACGCTCATACACACACACAGATACACATTCATGCGCACAAACACACATGAACACAAATATAGGCACATATACACACTCACGCTCACACATTCACACACACACTCACATAAACCCTAACACACACGCTCACACACACATATGCACTCACACACTCAGATACACACACAATCTCACAGATGTATATACTCACACAAACACCCACACACACACACACATACCACACGAAGGGCAGGGTTTCTCAACTGTGGCATTCTTGATACTATGGGTCAGAGAACAGATACTTCTCTTTGTGGGAAGCCGTGCTGTGCATGGAAGAACATTTAGGAGCGGACACCCATACTACAATCCCCCTCCTCCCCCAAGATGCAGCAAACAAAAATGTCTCCGGACATTGCCAAATGTCCCCTAGAGGGCAACATTGCCCCTGGTTGAGCACCACAGGCCAAGGCAGAGGCCGCAGGGGAGCCCTTACTCTTCCACAAGGTAAATTTAAGGTCAAGGGCCTAACTCAAGAGAAGGATTGCATCCTACACTAGCTTCACAGACCGTTTGACACACTTTCATCACAATGGTTAACATAGCTTTCCTAGCATTTTCCCAGTTACCGTGCCAAGACATTTACATTGCACATTTACTAAGTTTTACATATGCCCTTGTAAAATGCCCTGCAGGTGTAATCCCACCAGTACCCCTCCCTCCCCTCCCTTTTCCCCTTTCCCCTATTCTTAGGTTGTAACTGGGTTATAGCATTCATGTGAAAGCCCTAAATTAGTTTCATAGTAGGCCTGAGTACATTGGATACTTTTTCTTCCATTCTTGAGATACTTTACTAAGATCATATCAATGTATGCAGCTATGATTTAATAAAAAAAAAAAAAGAACATTAAAAAAAGTAGAAATTAATGAACGATGGATGGTTGTATAAAAAAGAAAAAATATTAAAATATTATTTAAAATAAAAAAAAAAACAGAGAGAGAGAGAGAGAAGGATTGCAGACATTTGCCCGGAACTCTAAAGTAGACCCTCAACCTGGGCACCAGCGATGCCAGCTAACAACCCGTGCAGCTGGCACAAGGAAATTCTGAGCCCCTTTCAAGATCACCTCATTTTATTCAGCTGTGACTCAGCTATTCACAGAGAAATCCTGTCCTGTCAAGAAGTATCTGAAGGAGAGAAAGCTAGATGTGAAACAACTGAAGAAAGAAAACAATTCTTCAACATAAAGTGACCACTGATTTTTTTTTTTTTTATAAATAAGAGGATTTAAAATAATTAATAGCTTAGCAAAGGTTGGCTTATTGGTTGATAGCAGTAAATATCCCTATCTGATTCCCACAAATTTTTGACACCACTAATATGGTTTTTCGGGACTTTTCCTGGCTGGATGGAAACTGTGGCAAGTTGTTTGTTGTGTTGTTATTTTTAATTGACATATAATATTGTAACTGGCTCTGTGAACAATTTTCCATGATGCCTACATGTTTTTTTTTTTTTATAATCTTCTTCCTCAACTAATGACTTGACATTTTTGAGTTATTTCCCAGAAATGGCAGAAATTCTGCAAAATAAAGAAACTGAGATTTTGAAGGTCCCTGACCAGTCTTTGTGACATCACCATTCACCATCCCCCAGGACCTCACTCAATGCACTTAGCCCCTTCTTAAAAAGCTCATCACCTTCCTTAGGCAGGGATATAGATTTAAGGTTGATTCCCCATTGCTACCAACAGACATCTTCCATACTTCAAAATTCCTTTCTTCTTTGGCAACCCTCTTTGTCTCAGTAACTGGCTCTTTGTGCACGAGCAACACAACCTAGGTTGAAACCCTCCTGTCATTTTGATAAGAATATTTGTACATATTTGTGGGGAGCATGTGTCATTACATTGTCTATGCACATGCTAAGTTTTTGTCCAGAAGGAGAACAGTCAGATACAGCGTGTTACATTTTTCATCCTCTCTGTTTCTGGTGGGAAAGAGAAAGCTGAACAAAGAGCAGGGGGACCACTGTGCCGTTTACAGCCTTCCCTAAAGGACAGGGGGGAAGAGCATCAATATCCACTTCGAGCCTGCTCTCTACTGAGAATTTCACCTGCCTTTGTGACCTTACTTGAGGGTTGTGAAGGAAGTTCACTGTGCATACCGGTTACAAATTCACCTGAATCTGGTGAGACAGAACTCATTCATACACAACATGGTACAGGAAGCAGCCAGATTTCATACAGATAGGCAGCAGGGCTCAACAGAAGCCCGGGATTCACTATGATCTAGTCCCCCAAGGCCCAGATAAGCTGCCCAGGGCAGATGGAGCTGCAATGGCACATGCCTGACTTGCATCACAGTTGAGGGACCTCAAAAGGCAGCCTGTGCTGAAATACATATGTCTGAGTAACATGAGTCACTGGGCTAAAGCGTTAAAGGGCATCGGGCTCAGGGGACAACTCAAACAGAGCCCAGGCTGTTTCCGCCAATTCCCCCTTATCTCAAGATGATGCATTCTCACCATATTCCACAGCTGTTCCTGAGAACTATAAGCAAGAAGGGCAGGGAAATACATCAATCCAAGGCTACCCAGGGAACAGTCTCACAAGGTTACCTCGCCCTTTGAATTTAGATAAAGTTGAATCAAATTTCTTCTTTCAGGCCTGGAGGGGAATCCACTCCCTCTATAAGAATTCTTAGAATTTCTTCAGCCTTAGATTCTCATGGGTCACCTTTACTCAAATGCCCTGCCCCCTGCCCACTTTGGGTCTTTCTCATTCGCATCTCACTTCACTTGTTTTTCCCTCAAATATGGAATATATTCTCTGTCCTTGACTTCTTCAAAACAAGTTTATTTATTTTTCATTCATCTTCCTTCCTCTCTTTCTCCCTTCTTGCTTTCCTGTGGGTGGAGATATGGGAGGACAAGTGTAGGTTAGGGAATGCAGATTACAAATAAAGGAATAAAGGAAAGATAGAAGAGGTGGATACTGAAGAGAACCCACACACAGGGAAACCACAGTACTCATTGAGAGCCCCTAAAACCTATTGAACGTAACAGGCCAGGCCTTGAAAAAGAAGACAAGAAATGTCTTGCTGAGGCCTGACCTTGCCCCCTCCTCAGAACCGGTACAAGTTCTCAGAGGACTTACTGAGCCGCTACTAAAACTTAGTTGAAATTAAAAACACTACAAATAATGACATAAAATACAACTTTTACTTTACTCATTGACTTACTAATTTAGTGACAATACATGTAATAAACACTGAGTTAACCCCAAAGAGTCTTTGCTATTCCTTACAGAAGGTGGCGAAGGTCCCCCTAGACCCACTCTTTTAATTCCTACTCTACGTCTTTGTCTTTATTTCCTTCATTCTCTCGTCTCCACCAAACATTAGATACCCACAAGCTGTGTGGGGACTGGCCACCCCCACATTTCCCTTTGCCTTTCAGTCTTTCAAACAATTGCTTGTGGGCCATTTACCATGCACCAGGCAACTGGCTAGTAAAATCAGGAATGCTCTCACTGAGCTTATTATAGTGGGGAAAATGGGCCAAAATCAGATAGTGATACAACTTAGTGTAGAATCATAAGAGTAACAGAGAAACAGTCCGTTAGGTTTATAACCTAGAGAATCAGAGATGTTCTTGGGTCGGTGACATTCCTGAAGTTTTAGGGACAGATAGGAATTGACTCAGTAAAGAAGAGGGAGATAACAATACCAGCCAGTACCACAGCCTACAGCCCTGTGGCAGGAGGAGCCAAGGACACAAAAGAACACCTACCTATGAAGTACATGTAGAAAAACAAAGCAAGGGTAATAAGAGATTGGGGAGGTGCAGATTGGCTAGGACAGGCAGGGTCAAAGTTAAAGTGTGGTCTTTAACCTGATAGCAAAGGGAAGACACTAAAATATCTTAGGTGTTGAGGAAAGGGACAATGTCAGGTGGGGTTAGAAAGTACTGAAAGGCCTCGTCAGATATGGATTTCTTTTAGTGAGACATAACTAAGTTACAGGGGGGAAAAAAGTGCATATCTGGATGTATTACAAAAGTCATCACCAGGCGGTGCCTGTGGCTCAGTGAGTAGGGTGCCGGCCCCATATGCCGAGGGTGGCGGGTTCAAACCCAGCCCTGGCCAAAACTGCAACAAAAAAATAGCCGGGTGTTGTGGTGGGCGCCTGTAGTCCCAGCTACTCGGGAGGCTGAGGCAAGAGAATCACTTAAGCCCAGGAGCTGGAGGTTGCTGTGAGCTGTGTGATGCCACGGCACTCTACCAAAGGGCCATAAAGTGAGACTCTATCTCTATAAAAAAAAAAAAAAAAGAGAGAGAACCCACACACAGGGAAACCACAATACTCACCAGTATAATGAATACCCAAGTAAGGTGCACCATCCAGGGTACCATTAATCATTTCTAGTCAACCCCTGAACCATAGCCCACCAAATTCCACTGCTCTGGTATCCTGCATCGTAAACTAGTTTTCCTATTCTTAGATTTTATATGATAGAATACTGCGGTGTGTACTCTTTTGTGTGTAGCTAAAGTAAGAACAGTAAGATTGTAGAGGAACAACAGTGGATGTGAGGACACCCAGGGAGAGAGAAAAACCGAACCACAGTGCTGGTGGAGACGGAGAGGAATGGCCTGGATTGAGAAGGGAGCTGTTCCTAAGGTAAAACCAGCATGAAGGATTGGGTGTGGAGGTTAAGAGAGGGAGAGGCAGAGAGAAGTGCCATGGATGACAGGCACTGGTGTGCTTAGCAGAAGCTGAAGGCTTGGAATCTCGGGTTATCCAAAGAACCAACAACTTAAAATTGCACATGAGAATGGTGGCTCCTCAAAATATTAAATGTAGAATTACCATACGTTTCAGCAATTTCTCTTCTGGGTATATTCTCCAAAGTTTTGAAAGCAAGGATTGGGAAATTTGTACAGCCATGATCATAGCAGCATTATCCACAGTAGCCAAAAGGTGGACAGGAGATGAATGAATAAACAAAACGTTATAAATAGATAAAATGGAATATTATTCAACCCTAAAAAGGGATGAAATTCTGAAACATGCTACAATATATGTAAGCCTTGAGGACCTTATGGTAAGTGAAATAAACCACTCCCAGAAGAACAGATATGCAGTTTTATTGTAGTGTGGTAAGAATGTTCTTAATGATATTTCAATAATTTAGATTTTCTTTATTGCTTAAAATATGAGGTCTGTTTTCATAATTGATCTATATGGACTTGAAAAGAGGACTGTTCTGTATTATCAGGATACAGGCTTGGGTACATAGCCATAAGCTATGTGAGGTCAGACATTAGGTAGGTTCTCAAACTCATCCTCTCACCTTTAAAAAATTTAAGAATTTTTTTAATTCTTAACTCTTGGGTCATAGCGATATGCAAAATAAAATCAGAAAATTTCCAGAAAAACCTTAATAATGAAAACACATACTAAAGTAGTGCTCATATGAAAAATCTATATATTTTATAGATCTTAAATAATTGCATCAGTGAGAAGAAAAAGGAAAATAAATTAGTCAATATCCAACTCAACCACTTAGAAAAAGAAAATAAACCTAAAGAAGTTACAGGGAGAAATTCAAAAGAATAAAAACAGAAAATAATTAATTAATAAACACAAAAACTGTAAAACTCATATGTAATTTTTTTAATTTAGCAATAAAAGGGGAGGGAAGCATGAATACACAAAATAAGAAATATCTAAGAGGAAATGTTCATAATGACAGAGAAAATTTTAAAATTATAAGAGATTACTTTGTATAAATATTTGCAAATAATTTACTTGAAAGTTAAAATGAATAACTTCCTGGAAACTATATAATTTACTAACACTGACCACAGTAAAGACATAAAGTCCAAACAGGACACTTTCAACTTAGAAGATAAAGTTATTGATGTGCACCTCCCTGACTTCACAGGAAAGTTCTAACCAAAGTTTTAAAAATCAGATTATTGGGCTGGATGTAGTGCCTTATGCCTATACTCCTAGCACTCTGGGAGGCCAGGGGCAGGTGGATTGCTTGAGCTCAGGAGTTTAACACCAATCTGAGCAAGAGACAACCCCCCCCCCCTAAAAATTTAGTAGAGAAATTTTTAGCTTCTCTTCTAAAAATAGAAACTAGCCGGGTTTTGTGATGGTGCCTGTATTCCCAGCTACTCAGGAAGCTGAGGCAAGGGGATTGCTTATAAGGCTAAGAGTTTGAGGTTGCTGTGAGCTATGACACCACAACACTCTACCCAAGGCAACAGAGTGAGACTTTGTCTCAAAAAAATAAATAAATAAAACAAATCAGATTATTTGCAATGATAGTATTCTAGAGCATACATAAAGGAAAAAAAAATCATAAAAGTCTTTTGATAAGAAAGCTGACAAAGATTTCACAAAAAGAGAAAGAAAAACTCAATCTCACTAAAACATATTATGCAAAAATAAACAAGTCAGGAGATCTAGGATACAACAAGAGGGCTGCAGGTAATAAAATCGTACTCAATGTGGAATTCATGCTAAATAAATAGATTTTAGCTGCTCTTGCCTCACACACAAAAAAATGAATAGCAATGTGAGATAATGGATATATTAATCTTTTCAACACAGCAATCTTTCTACTATCTATATGTATCTCATAACATCACATTATATACCTTAAATATTCACAATAAAAATTTTTTTTAAATATATTATCAAATAGGCCAAGCACAGTGGCTCATGTCTGTAATTCTTGCATTTTGGGAAGCTGAGGCAAAAGGATGTCTTGAGGTCAGGAGTGTAAGACCAGCCTCGGTAACATAGTTAGACCCCCGTCTCTACAAAAAATAGAAAACTTAGCCAGGCGTGGTAGCTTATGCCTGTAGTCCCAACACTTGAGAAGGAGGATCGCTTGAGCCCAGCAATTTGAGGTTTCTGTGAGCTACAATGATGCCACTATATTCTAGCCTGGGCAACAGAGGAAGACCCTTTCTTAAAAAGCAAAAATGTTGGGCAGCGCCTGTGGCTCAAAGGAGTAGGACACTGGCCCCATATGCCACAGGTGGTGTGTTCAAACCCAGCCCCGGCCAAAAACTGCAAAAAAAAAGAAAACACAAATGTTATCAAATAGAATTCAACACCAACAACAAAAATACATCGCGACTAATTATGACTCATTCCAGGGATGCAAAGATGGTGCAATATTAAAAAGTCTATTAATATAGCTCTTCAAAATAATGAAGTTGAGGATAAAAATCATATAATCATCTTCATAAATGCTAAGTAACTCTAGTGGTGGGAACCTCTGGAATTTCTTTTTTAGTTGCCACTAATGTCTCAGTAAAATAGGAAGCAAAATCACCAACTGAGAGGGAAATTTAGGGAACAAGCAAACATATAAGACATGAAATTGTCATCTAGGAAACTGTTTATCTTGATTAAATTGCATAAAACTGTATCATGATTGATTATTTCTGCAATGCTCTTGAAAAAAGTATAATATTGTTCTATCTCCTCTTCAATTTAGATGAATTATTTCTGTTATGTCTCTAACAGGACATGAGGCCTCTAGTCTCAAACCAATGGCCTGAGGTGAAACTTTATAGGTATGTTTCATCAATATCTTCCTCCCTGCTCCCAGCCTCACCTTCTTCCAGCCAGTATTTCATATTCAAGCATTCAACATAAGCTGAATAATGATTAGTAACATCAATGCATCTCTCAAGATGATATTGATGCCATCTCCTCAATTCCATATCCAAGAATTTACTATAAATATATTGCCCCATATAGTTAATGTATATGTACATGTTTGCTCAAGGGCAGAAATATTTATATTAAAAAAAAAAAAACTAAACTAAAATGACCATCAACAAGGGACTAGAAGGAAATTATGTTATGACCATACAATGGAAAATTATACAGCCTTAAAAAGGAAGTTAGGTAGATCTAAAGGAAATTAGGTATATCCTTGGATTTGCCAAGGATATACTATGAAATATAGAGGGAAAAAAATTTTAGAACTGTATTAATAGTATAATTCCACCTTTTAAAAAAACTATATATACATACCAAAATTCACTATTATCCAAGAAGTTACTTATCAGTGGCAAAGTTATGAAGTCAAATATCTTTGTAATAAGAAAATATTATTATATTTCCAAAATAACCACCTTTAAAATTAATACTCAAATATACCCCATCCCAACCATGGCTGAACACTTGAATCAATTTCTTTCAACCCAATTAGCAACTTCCTCAGGCAGCCACTAGTCCACATGAAACTTTAGGGAATGTGCCCACTATCTCTGCAAGATTTTCAGAAAAGCTGGATTTTTCTGCTGCTTTATGCCACTATTTATAGGAGCAATCATTAAGAAATTAGATCTCTTATTTGCCAAGTGACTGTTTAAGGTCATGTATCTAGTTAATGGTAAAGTTGAATCTGGAACATGCTCTTGTTCCTGTGTCTTTTAGCTACTATTTACATCCTTCAGGGCTGGCAATCAGATTTCTCCTACCCCACAAAATTTTCCAGGATTCCCTTAGCAGGAAATGATGCCACTTTCCTCAGAACCCCAATAGCATGGGACCTGAATTACTCGTATAGACTTTACTGCTGCCTTCTTTGGTTTGAACTGCTGATATATGGAGTTATCTGCTCCACTCCCCCATAATCTCCTTGAGGGAAGTTTATTCATTCACCACGTGTGTGTAATATTTAGGGTCAGGGTGAGGTGAGGGTGAGGCAGGTGAGGAGCTTGGGGCACAAAACTTAATGAGGCACTCACTCTCAGGGTCCCTCAAGCACGGGGTTACTTGTCTCACCCTAGTCCCAGCCCTAGTAACACCTAATAGATGTAAAGGTCTAGCATTTCCTGTCACATATTGCCATATCCTATGATGATGAGAGCAGCTTTAGGCAGTGGGGTGACCCACCTAAGGCTAGCCAGCTAGCTGTTGAGGGCACATGGATTCTAGTGCTCTTAGCCTTCCACCTTCTGCCGTGACACAAGGCATTGTGCAGGGCTGCTGGAGAGGACCATGAGGGGAGAGGAGAAAGATGAGTGACACACGCGTGCCACCTCAAAATGCTCACATACAAGCTAGACCCCTGCATGGCTGCTACTATGCACCAAAATTGATTGCATATGAAGAGCAAGATCCCTTTACTAAATTCTATTTTCTGTCATTTTCCAAATAGTGATTTATTGATAAAATGTGCATCCTCCATGAAAATAATTTGAAATTAGATAAAAAAGTAAAAAGAAATTGGATGAATGAAATGAGCCTATTTATCATTTTCTTTGTCCTAGGGTCTGCGGCATTTCCTTTCATTTGTATTCGCAATTGAATGCATTCGTTTACAGGCTGAGCTGGTCAGCAGATGAAACAGGCCAGCCAGCCAGCTCCCAGCATACTCCTCTGGGCCATATAAAGGGGCACTGTGTTCAGGCTTTATTCCAACCATCTGCCAAATCACTCCTTAGAGAGGAGTGGTGGGGGATTGAGTTCAACTTCTATTTGCAGTAATGGGAGCCAGAACTGAGGGTTCCATCCACTTGTGGCTGAACTGCTGTCGATTCCAAAGAAGCTTCTGAATCCAAGCCACTTTCTGGGCCCCCAAGTGCATATATCATGCTAAAGTCAATCTCTCTTGACTTGATATTCCTCAAAACCAAACCAGCTGGGGAAGTACGGAACTGCATCCAGAGATGACACCTGTGTTTTTTCTCCTTTAGGTCTGTTTGATCAGTCTCAAATTGCTGGCCTTCCTCCTATCCCATCTTCCACCGATCGGGAGATGTGTCCATAAAACATCCTCCCTCATAGCTTCTCTAATCTACTGCCTCTCATCTGTTCCCTAATCTGACATTCTCTGGGGTATCAGAGCAAGCATTCCAAAAGGTCATTGGTTAAAAAAAAAAAAAAAAAAAAAAAAAGATTATCAAGTTGATGAGGCATTTAAAAGAAAGCAAGAAACTCTTAATCTTTTTTGGCTGATGAGCAATTACCAAATCATGTTACCACAGACCTAGTTTCTTATGATGAAACTGTCCTTAGTCTTCTTGAGAAGGTTACGACCTTTACATCCCATGTCACACCAATCACTAATCAACAAATAAACTAAGGAACCTGCTCAGCACATACCCTGGGTAAAGCATAGGGCTGGACATCGAGGCAGAGAGAAACAGAGAGGAGAAGGTGCCCACTCTTTGGAGGGCTCTAAATAAAGGACTGACTTGGGGTGGACTTGGTAGGGAACCAGCTGCTGGGTGGGATGAAGCCAACTAAATGGCAAAGCTGTAGCACGGGGAGCTGTGAGGAAGGCTCCCGGAGGACGGGCACACACCACAACTAGTCCTTTACCATTCCTGGAACTGGGGTTCATTCTCCGTGAAATGGCTTTTCCCTGTTTTCCCATCTTTTTCCATCTGGTGAGTTTCCTCTCATTCTTCAAGACAGTTTTGGCCAATCAGAGGATATATCATTTGGGGCAGATGCACGTGTGGGATAGTTTGGCTGGCATTTACCCATTTCCCTGATTATCTGCCCCCAAATGAGCACTGGGTCCTTCATCCTTCTGGGCTGGCCCAGACATAAAGCTATGCCTGGGAAGCCGAACTGCCTGGATCGCAACCCTTCAAATTGACATCTGCTCCTTAGTCCCTTCTCTGTTTCCTCCCTCCCCACAGCAGCTACTGCGTGCTTGCCCTAAGGGTGGCCCTGCCTGAGGGCCTACGAATGAAATTACCTCCAGACCAAGGGAGTCATAGGGGCCTATAATCACAGCTTAAGAATTATATAAACTCACATAAACTTGACTTGATGCCACTCCTAGAGTTATCTCTGAGAGGGAAGAGGACGTGAAGGAAATGCAAGGCATACTTAACTTCCTGTTCTTAACACCTTTAGATCAATTATTCACATTTCATACAATTCATTAACTTAAATCACATAACTCAATAGTTTGTATTTTATTGAGTTGTGTGACAAGCAATTGTAGAACATTTTTCTCATGCTGAAAAGAAACGCCACACCCATTACCAGCTGCTCCCCATTTGCTCTGCCCCAGCCTCCTTGCCCTCCCCAACAATCTACTGTCTGTACAGATGCACCTGTTCTGAACGTGTCACGCAAATGGAATCATGCATGATATGGCTTTCTGTGTCTGGTGATTTTCACTTAAGATACTGTTTCCAAGGTCCATCCCTGCTGTAGTATACATCAGGACCTCATTTCATTTTTATGGCTGAATAATATTCCATTGTATGGATATACAACATTTTGTTCATTCCTCAGGTGAGAGGTAGTTGTATTGTTTCTAAATTTTGGTTATTTACATTCTACCTATTTGACGATGTATATTCACGAACAAGTTTTTTGTGTGTGAATGTATATTTTCACATCTCTTATTTGCCAGATCACATGATAATTCTATGTTTAACTTTTAAGGAACTCCTAAGCTGTTTTCATAAAGTGGCTAGTGTAGGAGGCACCTGTGAGAAATACCTTGGCAATAAGGGATTGGGGAAGGGATTTAACATCATTGACTCTCCTTAATGAGACGCACGAGAGCACGAAGGTATATACATCATTGGTTAGCAGTCTCCACACCTGTGGTGTAGGCGGCCACAGGATTATCTCTGTAAATAGCCTTGGGAAAAGCTAGCAGAGGCTGCTCCTTTGGCTCCGCTTCTGGCTTGGAGGATGCCTGATCGGCACTCCCTTACTAAGACCGCTGCTGAGAGATTGCTGCTGAGGTGCTTGCTCCTACTAATGTTGACTGTGACTTCCAAGGTGCTTCGGCACCTGAGACCTGAACAAGACCTACCCTGAGTAAGCTGGCACAGCAGCCTGCATCCTGGCAGTTTCATGGGCCGGGCCGGCGCCCTTGCGTCCCAGCTAGGACAGGCCACACTATTCTTCGTCACCACAGCAATATATGAGAACTCCAATTTCTGCACATCCTTGTCAAAATTTGTTACTATCCATCTTTTTTATTTTAGTCGTCCTAGTGGTTGTGAAGCTATATCTCATTGTAGTTTTTATTTGCAATTCCCTAATGACAAATAGGGTGAGCATCTTTTCATGTGCTTATATGGCCATTTTTATATCTTATTTGGAGAAATATCTATTCAAATCCTTTGCCCATTTTAATTGAGTTATTCATCATTTTATTACCGAGTGTAGGGGTTCTGAATAACAGTCCTTATCAGATATGATTTGCAAATATTTTCTTCCATCCCATGGGTGTTTTTTTTTTTTTTTTTACTTTCTTGATGTTGTCCTCTGAAATGCAAAAATGTTTAATTTGATAAAGTCAATAAACTTTGCTTTTGTCACATTTGTTTTTAATTTCATATCTAAGAAACCATTTTCTAACTCAAGGTCATGAAGATTCACTCCTATGTTTTCTTCTAAGAGATTAGTAATTTTAGCCTTGACATTTTGATCTTTGATTCCTTTCAAGTTAATTTTTGAATATGCCATGAAGTACGAGCTCAGTTTCACTCTTTTGCATGTGTATATCCAGTTGTCCTAGCAGTTCCTTGAAAAGAATGCTTTTCCACATTTAAATATCTTAGCACCTGTTGCCCAAAATCAATTGACCATAAATGTAAGGGTTTATTTCTGGGCTCTCAATTCTGTGCCATTGACTTACATGTTTATCCATGTGCTAATACCACACTATTCTGATTACATTTGTAGGAAGTTTTGAAGTGGGGAAGTGTGTTCTATAATAATTTTTATTTTGGGTTCTTTGTATTTCTGTATGAATTTTATTTATTTTTGTTTATTTTAAATGTTGAAGTCTAATTTTTATCTTTTATTAAATCATAGCTGTGTACATTAGTGCAATCAAGGGGTACAATGTGCTGGTTTCATATACAATCTGAAATATTGAATCAGCTTATTGATTTTTGGAAAAATGGCAGCTGTTTTTGTTTTATGTTTTTTTTCCTTTGAGACAGGTCTTACTCTGCCCTGGCTGAAGTGCAGTAGCACAATCATAACTCACTGTAGCCTCAAACTCCTGGGCTCAAGCAATTCTCCTCCCTGAGCCTCCTTAACCTCCTACATAGCTGGGACCTCAAACATGTACCCTCAGAGCTAGTTAATTTTTTTTTTATTTTTGTAAAGAGGGGCTCTTACTCTGTTGCTTAGGCTGGTCTCAAACTCTTGGCCTCAAGTGATGCTCGCATCTTGGCCTCCCAAAGCACAGAGATAGGCATGAACCACTGTCCCTGGCCTGGAATCTCGATAAGGATTGCCTCTTTATGCTTTGCACATGGCCTGGTTTTGTTTCATTTGGTTTTAATGTTGTGATTTTGATTTGCAGACAGCTTTGCTCCATTGAACTGGACATTGTGTTGTTACCTTCTGATGCCAATTGATATGCTGGTGTCTATAAAGTGCCCTAACAGGCAATGAGCCAAGCTAGTCTGTCTTTCCCTGTGTCTTGAGCCCACAGGCTATAGTTACTAAAGAACAGGAGGCCTGAAAGCAGTGACAAAAAATACTCTCCTTATCCCTGTTCCAAATATTCTTATAAATCAAACAGTATATGATTATTGCAATCAATGTTCTGAGAACAGGCCTGGACATAAATCAGCCCTTTCACTGAATTATATTCATTTGGGTTTGCTACGCATCACACACATTTGCATGCACGTGAGCACACACACACAGCTTCTAATTTGCTCTGCAAAGACATTAAACTTCTAAATAAGCTCAATCACATGTGGAAGAAAATATTTTTTTTCCTTCCTTTGATAATAGTTTTCTTGAGAGGCCAGGCAAAGCTGAATGCTCAGCTGTGGGGCTTCTTTGTAAAGAAAAAATTGGCTTCTGATTGTACATATATGATAATGAACAAGGACTATATACTACATAGGCCATATTTGCATATGCAAACTAGAACATTATTGCTTAACTTTTTTCTCCCTAACAAAAACATGGTTGGAGATGCTTAGTCTGATAAAGTTTAAAGATTCACATAGACCTCAGCTATCTCTTGGTAAGTTAATAGCTGGCATATTCAATTGCATCAGATTAAAAGCCATCCTCACATTTCTTCCTAAAAATGGACTACCTCTGCTTTGAATAAATTTATCTTTTCCGTTTAATGAACATAACTGGAGGCTGACTCTATGAGTAGATATACACAGTTAAAACCCAGGTTCAACCATACATTAAATGCGTTCTTCATGGATTTATCCTTTGAGGGCCAGACCTCTGCTTTGCATATTTCATACATAGTAATCAGGTGGAATTAATAACACATTGCTGAGCTTGCAGACTCTTATCTCCACAGGCTCACGTGTGGTTGGAAGAAGGTAAATGAAATGTAGCAATTTACACAAATGATGCTTTATAGGCTTTGCATGAGAAAAAGGTTAGTAATTATCAGAGTAGAAACTGGGGAGGGGGGCTTTGATTCTACTCCCTGGCTGTATTATTTGTTAGTTTTCTGATAATTTGGAGGTCCTTAGCCAGAAGTGATAGACGCTGATGTTTTGCTTTGTGGGAAGAACAGGATTTCTTTCCAACAGAAAGGAATAAAAAAACAGGCCTCTCACCTTGGAATTAACCTTCAGCACTTGATTCTAAGCTCTCAGACTCTAAACCTCATCGACCCCTTTCCTCTCCCATCCCTGCTGCATTCTACCTGCCACCGTCATTGGAAAAGCTGGGCCCCACACAGAGCACCTGAGCTTGGAAATACTGTCTCATCAATGACAGGTGTGTGGAAACCCACACGAGAAGATTGAGGTGACACACTCCTACTATCTTATTTAGCAAGCTAGAATTTCTGACTCAACTTGTAACCACGTCAGACCAATCTAGCTCAACTTTTATGTAACAAAGTTGTAAGTTGCTTTTCAGTGGAAGGTCATGTAATGTGACAAGCCCAGATGAGCCAAGTGTGCAACCATGAGCAGAACCTAAGGGCTTAAGCCAAGAAGCAGGGACAGAATTATGAAGTGGACACTACCCGAGAGGGTCCAGGATCCAATCAGGTGGAGCCTTACTGTCACCCCTGGCAGGATCCAGTCAGAGCACACCTCTCAGCATCATATCATTGCAAGATCAAATCAGATCATGCCTCATTACACTGAGATTATAAAACCTGACCCAAGCTGCAGCTCAGGGAGACAGATATGTGAGCACTTCCTCCTGTTCTCTTGCCAGCTGAATTACAAGGGGCAGTGCCATGGTCTTGGCTTCCATGCATATTGCGCAACAAGCCCATTGGCTGCTTGGTAACAAAAATACACAGTAAGATAATGAGTGAACAGTGTTAAATGGTCTTGATTTGGAGTCAGGGAACAATGGTACATGGTCTGACTGTACAAATACACCTCTGTGTTCCGTTCACCAAGCTGCCAGACTCAAGTTGTCTCTGTGAAGCTGCTGAGAAGATGGAGGAACTGGTAGCCTCTTTGTTTGCCCAGCTGAAGTTGCCATGAGTGCACAGGCCGTTGGGTTCACTAGGGCCACATCAAACAGAGGTGAAGGGAGGAGGAGGTCTTCCAAATCCCACCAGACACAGAAAAGTACAAAGAGAAAATCAGCCTTGCCCCTTGTTCCCAAGCCCTATCCCACTACGGGAAGTTTTCCAGGATCTGGAGTGAGACACCTTGATTTAAATCCCAGTTCCTCCATTTACGGGCCATGTGATTTTGGTTGATGCTACAACTTTTCCAAGTCTCAGTGTCTACACCTGTAAAGTGGAGATCCCTCTGAATTACCAATCTCACAAGATTTTGGTGAGAATCAACTGAGATTATGACTAGAAAACCCCTTTGAACCAAGATGCACCATGTACAAAGTAATTTTGCTGCATTCATTCAGCACCACCCGTGGACTAAATGCCTGTGGGAAGTGGCTTCCTCTCCTGGTGAGGACAGAGCAGCAGAAGCAATACCTTTGAACATGAGCTATGGCACAGGCAAAGCTGAACCTAGGTTCAGACTTGTGCATCTCTGTGGTCACCAACATTCTTTTGCAGAAAATACAAGGCAGCTGATTCTTAGACGCAGGATAGAGACTGGTGTGAGGTCCCCAGCATGCATCTCTCAGATCTCCAGCAACGGCAAGCATGATTGCCCATGAACCCTAAGAAAACCCACCGTATCTGAAATCCATTACAGGTGTGCCCAGGTAAAGCTTCCCTAAGCTGTTTCCAGCCATTGAGACTAAATGCTACAGAACTAAGGTAGACCTATTCCTGGAAGATAGGAAACTTCTCTAATGGCTGATTTTAGCTCAAGAGTTCCCCAATAGCTTTACCAAATTTTGCTTAGACCACATAGCAGTGTACAGGCTTCTACCCATCTTCCTTTTCCATTATCCTTCAGTCAGGACAGACATTTCATACTCAAAGAAAGAGATACGTCCATAGACACAAGGGTCACTCCACAGGATGACGTATGGACTGAGGTCCCAGACAATCTAAATGTTCTGTAGCTCAAGGAGAGATAGGCCAATGAAAGGCAATGGGGAAGAAAGACTACAGAAAGAAAAAGCTTTTTAAATATAAAGCAATGCTTTTCAACCTTTTTTTATCTCACAGCACACTTGAATCTATACTTAAATTTCCAAGGCACACTTAAATTATGTTGATCCAAACAAAGAGCAAAAAACAAACAAACAAAACATATATATTTACTGTGCTTCGAACTTTTTTCTAAAATAATTTAATCAACAATTTTAAAATTTTTTGTGGCACCCCAGCCAAAAAAATCACTGGTCTACAGGGATAGCTATTTAAAAAAATAATAATAATAAGACTTTACAGAAACATCAGTTGAAGAATCTTCCACAGATTGCATTGACTTTCACAGGAAGCAGGGAAGTCACCCAAAGTGTTCATTCAGAGGATTGAGATTACTTTGTAGGGATTTTATTACATGATATCAAGGGGGTGCTGAAGCTGATAATTTGCTGGGTCTGTGACTCTAGAAGTCACTCAATTCAATGCAAACATGGGTCCAGACACTTCTAATATCACAGAGTTGAAATGATCTGAGTTCCATCCTCTAAATGCCAAATTTGGTTCTATGAAAATGACCAGTGTACATCAACACTTACATGATTTCCTCCAATCCTAGGCCTTGAAAGAAACCCTGGGTGACCAGCCAGAGCCCAGCACCCCCTTTCCCAGGGCATTAGCACTCTTGGTGGGTGTGAGATGGGCCACTTTGATAGGAAGCCCTGGGCACCAGGCTGCCCTCAGAGCCCCATGGCTCCTGCTCCACAAGTGCCACCTGTGAGGATGTGGCTACCACTTCCCAGCTCCAGCAGTGGGCTGTCATGATGCCAGGAGAAAGGACACACCAGGGCAGCGTGGAGGGCCCAATATTAACACACAACACTAGGGAGGCCACAAAAGGCTGGCAGCCCAGCTCCCAGGAGGTTCCAAAGATTCAACAGCTTACCCGGGATGTGATTTAGAGAAAATGCATGATAGTAAGGATGAGGTACCTGCTTGGAGGGAAAACCCATCTTCTCTTGGAGGGAGAAGAGGAAACCTGGAAAACTTGTTCCTGGTCACCTTCCACTCTAGGAAGAGTCGTCCACACTCCTCCACTTCCCACTACTCTGCCCTTGGCCCTCAGTGTCTCAGCTCCAGGCTCCATCACTCCGGGACCTCGTTCTCATCAGGGCCACCAGTGACCTCCAGGGTGCCAGATCCAAAGAGCACTTCTGCCGCCCTCTCGCACATGCGCTCCTGGCAGCATCCGGCAGTGTCGGACTCTCCCTGCTGCCTCCTTCTTTGCTCTCTCTTGTCATCTTTTCTCTTTATACATTCACATCGTTCCTTCAACAAATATTTACTGGGCATCTACAGTGTGCCAGGCACTGAGCTAGGCACAAGGAATATGGTGGAGAGGAAGAGCAGACATGATTCCAATCCTTATGGAATACACACTCTAATAGGAAAATCATGCATTCTTCAAATAAGCACACAAATAAAGCCAAGATTGCAATTGCAACAACTGGCTCACTGTAGGGGGAAGCCATGCAGCCAAGGAGGTCCACATCAGGGGTTTCAGCCTCATCCAGGAAGTCCAGAAAATCTTCTCTAAGAAAGTGATCCCTGCTGAGAGCTGCAGGATGGGTGGGCATTAACTAGACAAACAGGACCAAGAAGAGCATTTTAGGTGAAGAGAATAGCCCATATGGAGGCCATTTAGCAGAAGGAAACATAGAAAGTCTGAAAAAAGTTGTTTTGGGTCCCTTTTCCTAGAAGAAGAGCTTGGAACTGGGCTCGGGCTGTGAACTAAAAACGTTAAGCCTCCTCACCCTCAGTGACTGACTGGACCCCCTCCTGGCCAAGATGATCCCTAAAATGGAGTTGCTAGCCATGAGAAAGGTGATCAGACATGCCTCATCCACCCCCTTCCTTTCTTAAAGACGAGTCCTTTGTGATTCACTAGCAGGCCTAAGGCTGTGCAAGACCTACCTGCAGGTCCTCAATATCCACAACACACCACTTGAGTCTGTCAGGTGCTCTGTCTCTAAATAACAGACCCTTACCTTAACGCAAGCATTCCTTTTCACTGACTCCTGGTCTTTCAGACAGAGCCTGACTCTTTCAGTGCATTGTCGGATAAAAAGTCTTTAACCTGTAAGCCCCCATTTCCAGATGTCCCACCTTTTTGAGCTAAACCAATGTCTGTTTTCCACATGTTGATTTATGACCTCGTCTGTAATACCTGTCTCCCTGAAATGTATAAAACCAAACTGTAACTCCATCACAAGTCCATGTGCTCAAGGTTTCTTGGGTGTAGCTCTGGGTCATGATCCTCCAATTTGGCTCAAAATAAACCTCCTTAATTATTTTACAGGTTTCATTTCCAACGACAGAATACATGTGATGTATTGAGGAGTGCTCTCTGGAGAAGGAGTTAGGGAGACTGAAGAAGGAGCTAAGCAAGGATGTGGTCTCAGTGATAGCCTAGCTTCAGCCCCATCTCATGGAGAGCCTGACAGGCAGGGGGACTGGTCCTCTGCACTGATCCTAAATAAGCCAGGCATTGGCTGTGAGCTTCACAGGGGAAGAGAAAACCTGCCAGGCAAAGTAGCTCGCTTTGACCAAGGCCAGTCCTCCACCAAGGGGGCAGCTTTGAGCTGACAGTAAAGAAGCTCTGAGCAAGATGCCCGCAGCGTATAACACAGAAGCCTGCATGGCCAGACTCTGGGTTAAAGCAAGTTGTTCTGGATCCTAGGCCCTCAGATCTCCCCTTGCTCTTGACCTGAATTTTCTTTCCTATAAAATCTTTGAGTGCCTCTTTGGCCTGTTCACACTTGTGGGTATTTTTCAACTTTTGGCTCCCAGGCTGGAGTTCACTTCAGATACAGCCCTGGCTGTCCAGATAGAAGGCCTTAAAGGCTGGGTATCAGCATCACCCCTCAGCCTCCCACCAAAGAATCACAGAGTCAAATTCAGAGAACACTGGGAATACCTAATAGTTCATGCAAGAGTCTGCTGAGGCCAGGGGTCAAAATGAGGCTGGTCAGGAAGATGGTTAAGTTGGGGCTCACAGAGATGGGTAACAAGACGTATCAGAAGCAAAGGAAGCGCCCAGGAAGAGCAGGGCTGGCCTCAGGACAAGAAGAACAGGGAAGGCTGGCATGGGATACAGTGTAGGGAGGCTGGAACAGCCCTGGAGAAGCAGACACTCCAGGGGGGCTGCCGAGCTGTTCATTTGGCTCCAGCCACCATATCAGGGCTTGTGGGCTGCAGCTGGGCAAGTGGAAGCTGTTTATCTTCTCTGCTGGCTTTCAGCTACCTCTCAAATTCTCCAAAATAGGTTAAACACTAAAAAATTAGTAGAGAACAGAACAGGCATCAAAAGAGAGAGAGAACAGAGAATGTTAGGACTTTCAGGTTTTCAGAAAACCACTACATACATACATAAAAGGCACAATACATTTTATCAGTCTGCTTACACTATCTGTGTACTAAAACACACAACCTCACCCACATTTCAGTCAGACTTTGGCAAAATGATTTCATATTACTGTATATATAGAACAAGACAAATGTAGCAATCCTTTATTCAAGAACTGTGCTAAGCTCTGTATACTTTATTTAAATAATGCTAACTTTTACATAAAGTAACTTTTCTAATCCTTCCAACAGCCCCAGGAAAGTATAATTATCTCCATTTTACAGATGAACAAACTGAAATTTAGAAATATCCATTCTTACATATGCAAATGAAGTTAGCTCCATTCAAATATGCCCTCTAGAGACAACAAAATTTTCTTACTTAGAACTACTTTGTGAACCTCAAGCACCATCTTCTGAGTATTCTCATTGCTGTCGAGGCTGCACCCTCAAAGGACAGTGTTGACTTTCTACAGTCATTAGGAGCCAAGGGTGGCCTACGGAGTCAGAGTGAGTCACAGAGCACATCTGTCTTTGCATCTGTCCAGCCACCTCTCTCTGGAGCCACAGCTTCTCCCCATCCACACCGCATGCCTGTCTACTCAGTGCTGAATTCAAGGTGGTCACTCATCCTACTTCATCCTCTGTCTAGCGTGTTTGGCTCCAAAAGTGGACATATGGACCAAGTCAAGCAATGCAGAAAATCTCCATAAGATCTAGCATATCAATGTGGGAGAAAAGGGTCTCACTTCCTTTTGGATTGCGCATTAATTGCCTGTAGCTGCTGTAACAAATTCCAACAAGGGTGGTGCCTGTGGCTCAAAGGAGTAGGGCACCGGGCCCATGTAACAGAGGTGGCAGGTTCAAACCCGGCCCCAGTCAAAGAAAAAACTGCCAAAAAACTCACTGGGCAGCGCCTGTGGCTCAAGGAGTAGGGCGCCAGCCCCATATCCTGGAGGTGGCAGGTTCAAACCCAGCCCTGGCCAAAAACTGCAAAAATAAAAAATAAAGATAATGAAAATATAGTTCTACTCATTGGGCGGCGCCTGTGGCTCAAAGGAGTAAGGCGCCGGCCCCATATCCTGGAGATGGCAGGTTTAAACCCAGCCCCAGCCAAAAACTGCAAAAAAAGAAAAAGAAAAAAGAAAAAAAAGATTCCAACAAACTTTGTGGCTTTAAACAACTTGAACTTATTTTCTTATAGTTCTGAAGTCTGAAATCAATTTCACTGGGCTAAAACCAAGGTGTGGCAGGGCTGGTTCCTTCTAGGAGCTCTAGGGAAGAATCTGTTCCCTTGCCCTTTCTAGCGTCTAGAGCAGCAGTTCTTGACCTGTGGGTTGTAACAGTGAAAATACATCGCAGCAATAGGAAAGTTGAGAACCGCTGGTCTAGAAGCTGCCTACATACCTTGGCTTGTGGCCATCTTTGTTCCATCTTCAAAGTGTATCACTCCAACTTCTGCTTGGTCATCCCAGCTCCTCCTTCCATTTTTGACTTTTTTGTCTTCCTCTTATAAAGACCTTTATGGCTACATTGGGCCTACGCAGATAATCTAGGATAGCAGTCCCATCTCAAGATCCTTAACACATCTGCCAAGTTTCTTTTTCAGGGAAGGTAACATGTTCTCCAGTACTAGGGATGTTTAGGACATGAACATCTTTTGGAGGACATTATTCTGGCTACAGAGACTGCAGCTTTGGGGGCTACTTGTGACTATGACAGCCAGGCTAAAAATAACTTCATTGTAGGATATGGGATGGATAGAAAGAAAGAAAACAAGTGAAAATGGAGAAAGCAAGATGAAAAGAGTCTAACAGCATCTTTGAGTTTCTATAATAGGTTCAACTGTCCCTGGGAGAATGAAGGAATGGGAATTCTAGGCTGTAATGTGGAGAAAGTCTGGTTAAGGGATGAGGAGAGGTGGTTAAGCCCTTGAATCCGATTGAACCTACTGCATATCCAGTTATATTTTTTATTTTTTTGTAATTAATAATATTTAATTATTATGGGTACATAATAGTTGAATATCTTTATAGGGTACATGTGAGGTTTAGATATAGGTATACAATGTGACTTAATCAAACGAGAGAAATTGAGGTATCCATCCCAGTTTTTGTTACTAGTAAGTAAATGTTAAAAAAAAAGAAAATGCTATGTTGGGCGGCGCCTGTGGCTCAAGGAGTAGGGCGCTAGCCCCATATACTGGAGGTGGTGGGTTCAAACCTGGCCACAGCCAAAAACTGCAAAAAAAAATGCTATGTTTTGGTGAAGAGGGAGTTGTGAATACCAAGAACAAATACTGCTTTTCTTTAAAGGAAAGTAACTAACCCTAAAGCCTACCTTCAAAGACAAGTGCTAGAGTGAGCAATAAAATAACTTACCTAGGTTTTTGGAAAAGGCACTTGGTAACTGCATGAAAATAACACTCATCTAGGAAGTTACATATACTTGTAATTTTTCAAATGATTTACTGCTTCATAGAACAGATACTTCTTGTCTCTTCCTTCCCCTTTAATTCATTCTTAGAAAATACATCCCTGACTTATTCTCAAAGGACCCCACTACAAGATCACTGTTGATTAGATCAGGGAGCAATGCCCAACCCAACCTGAGCAGATTAAATTCTCTTACAGGCACCTGAAATTGGAACTCAGAGCTACAGGTTAGAATTAGATGGTACTTACACAGTCAGAGAGCTGACCTATAAGGAAAGGAACACTGGGGATACACAGAAACACACGGTTTGGAGGCCAAATGGAGAGAAAGAGAAAGCAAGCAAATACAATAAAATTTCAAGACTTGAGAAGTCTGGGTCTTGGTATTATCGGCATTATTCTTGGAATTTTTTTATAATTCTGAAATTACGTTTAAAAATGTTTAAGTTTCAAAAAGTAATGTAAACAATATAAATACGTCAAGTGAAATACGTTGTTGAGAAAATGAAAAGACAAGAGCAGACCAGAAGAAAATATTTTCAAAACATGTATCTGGAGGCAGGGAAGATGTCTGACTAGAGACAGCAGGGGCCAGACGGTGGGGAGGGAAGAAAGGGCTTTGGATACTTGAGAGGGGTGAAGGGCATGGCTCAGGTGTATTTGGAGGGAGAAGCACCAGAGCCTGCCAGAGACTTCATGGAAAGAAGCTATGAAGCAGAACAGAAAGAGAAAAAGGATATTAGCAAAGTTCAACCCTGAGAAGCTCCAAGCCCAGAGAAAGGGTAGGTGGGAGTTTTGTTTCTCTTTCCCACACACCTCTGCTAATCAGTGGGCTGCCAAGTTACTTAGAAGCTTTTCCACCCTCATGAGCCCAAGAGCAACTGCAACCACTGAACAGGACCTTCTTGAAAATAAAGCATTGGGTTTCCAGCCCCTTTGGGTTCCCCTTTCCCCATGACCACAACAGAGCGGAGAAGGCGGTCAACCATGCTGCTTCTTTGTCCAGAGTGACCCTCTGACCACTCCAGGCAGCTCCAGCCCTTCAATTTTTATACCACCCATTCCCACACAGACAGTTCCCAACTCCTGCCCAGACTGCAGGGGCCCCAGGGAACATGTGCGATCCCAGAGAGTGGGACATCCCACACGGGCGTCCTTCCACAGACAGGGACCAGAGGAGCCAGTGCGTGTCTCCCGTACATTCAGACTCTTCCTCCCCTGCCTCTCCCAGGCCACTCCCAGGGAGGCTGATAGAGCCAAGATTTTCTAGGGTGGCTATACCCCTCTGCTGGTTAACCCACAACACTCAGGCGTCCACAGAGAGCAGGGCCCACACCTTGCCCCTTGTGGACCTGCACTGGGCCCAGGGTGCCTGGATGGGAGTTCCCCACCCACCAACACTCCCCAGAGATGTCTGCCAATGGGACAGGACACATGGGCAGATCTTGTACCCCCAGGACACAATCAGGTTGTTAGGGGGCACGAAGGGGAGATTTGGCAGTGGGACTCAAGAGGCAAGGGCACCCATGTGGGCAGAACTGGAAGGAGAGTACAGTGTGGTCTGAGCAGTGGTGATCTGGTAGAGTGCCCATCCTCAAGCAGGATGAGCTTTGGGACTAGGGCGGGTCCTCACTGGGAAGTTCCCAGCCCATGGCACCACTGTTCAGTGAGTTCATTCACCACCTGCAACCAGATGCTGGAGGTAAATTCTCCTGGCTAGAGGAGTGGAGCTCACTCCTGACAGCCAGTTCGTGAATTGTAAGTTACCCCTAACCAACAAGCAGACTTTCTGGTTTGGTGAGCCCGCTTGAGGGTGGGGGTTGGGGGGCCTTCCTAGAGTCTCCTGATCCCTGCTGAGACAATTCTCTCTTGAATCTACCTGTACTGAACCTGAAGACAGGTTCACCTGGACTAAGCCCTCCCAGCCTCCCTCCTCCCCCTACCTCTGCTATAGTGGTGATCAAGCAACACCCTAGGAGCTACTGGGTCCCTCTCACTGCCTAGAATATTCAAGTGCTTTTCCTGAGAGTCAAGAGCCTATCACAAGCACAGAAGAACATCACTGTAGTTGACTCTTTTCCTGTAAGCAACAGCTACTAAAGGGAGAACAATTGTACAGCTAATTAGAGCAATTACTGATTCATTCCAACAGGGCCAGTTTGTCCCAGTTACAGCACCACTCATCATCTCAGAGACTAAACTGGGGCTCCCAATACAATTTACATGGCTAGGAAGAGGGGAAGACGGCAGAATTGAAGCAGCCCAAGGGGGCACTGCTTTTTAGGAAAGGAATAAAAGTTGTAGGCAGCTTAATCTGTGAAGGATCTCCCCCTGACCCCTGAAGACCTGTGGGATGATTGGGAAGCTACTCAGAGTCTGTGCAGAGACACAGCATGACACAGCAGGTGAAGCAGCGATCTGGGGGTGCCAGTCTCAGGTTTCTACACCAATGACATCCTCATTCTCTGATGCACAGCTCTAGGTCCACTTGGGACTCAGCCTTGTAACAGCAGCCTTTGCATTACTCCTGCCAGGTGCAGCAGAGCAGTGGGCACAAACAGAACAGACTTGTTGTGCCCTATGTCCAGGGGCCAAGCACGCCTTCCCTCCTGTGTGGGATCTGAGCAGAGAGAAGCCTCAGAAGCCACAGGCACCACCTGGGAAGCTTTGGATAACAGCCTCAGTGGGTGCTGGATATGAGGGGGGAGAACCATGGCTGACCAGCAGTCCCTGAGACAAATTGCTGCTTGCACAACTGGGTGTCAGCAGTCTCTTCACTGGCAGAATAGCTCTCCATTTGTACAGCTCTGCCCCATAATCCCATAACCAGCTCTGAAGCGCTGGCTGTGCCCAAGCCCAAGGCTCTGCCCCTGTAGCTCCATGACACCCACTAGACCTGCAACACCACCCCTGAGGTTCCAGAGGTGTGCCTGGGCCTCAGGATCCCACCAATGAGTCTTCAGTACTGCTGCTGGACTGGGTGAAACTCCCCAAGGTCCAATTTCGCTTTGGATCCTCTAACCTTGAGAAGCCATTACTTCTGTATCTGGTTTAAGCAAATGCACACAACCTAGTTATCCATGGCCACTGGTGAAATAGGCTCACCCAACTGCCACTGGTAACTCCACTGGCTGACCCTGGCCAGAGCAAACCCCCATAACAATAGCCATCATGGACAGAGTCACATCCAGCCCCCAACTTGAACTTCCAACAGTGAGCTAGGCAATGACCCTCAACCCCACACCAAGATCATCCAGCACTGGCTTAAATAGTAGCAAACACAGGGAAATGGGTCAAAACAGAACAGCTACACTAAAGTCTCTCAGGGCACCCACCTCCCCCCAGACAGGTCAACATTCCAGAGTAAGACACAAAAGCTCCATCCATGACCCTCCCATTCCCCTAAATAAATAGGAGTGTTCCCATTAAAAGAGAAAAGGTGCCTGGCAATCCTCTGACCCCAAGCCAAAAAAAGAGGCACAAAATGAGAAGAAACCAACAAAAGAACCTTGGTAACATGAAAAAACAAAATAACACAATGCTCCCAAGGGATCACAATGAAGCTCCAGTAGTGGATTCCAAAGAAACTGCCAAAATGGTAGAAAGGGAATTCAAAATATGAATGGCAAATAAGATAAAAGGAATTGAAGAGAAAGTTGAAAACCAACAAAAAGGAGGCAAAATAAAATCTGGGAAATCAATGAAAAAGTTACTAAAGAGCTAGACAACATACGAAGAAATGTAATAGCACTTAAAGAAATGAAAGAGGCATTTGTGGAATTTCAAAACATAAGAGAAAGCTTCAAAATCAGACTAAACAAAAGATAAGAAAGGACCCATTCAATCAAAGAGGCAAAGAAGGGGACAAAAAAGTCTGAGCAATCACTGAAATGTGACATTATGTGAAGTGAACTAACATTCAGAGTATAGGTATCCCTGAGGCAGAAGAAGAGCAAGCTGAAAGCATGGAAAACCTATTTGAGGGAATTATTAAGGAAAACTTCCCTGGTATGGCCAGAGATCTAGACATACAGATACCAGTCGGCCATCAAACACCAGGAAGATCCATAGAAATCAGGACATCTCCAAGACATGTAGTAATCAACCTGGCCAAAGTCAAAATTGAAAGGAAATTCTGCAAGCAGCAAGACAAAAGCAACAAAAAACCTACAACACTAACTGCATTGCTCAGCGGAAATCTTACAAGCCAGAAGCTTTTGGGGCCCCATGTTTAGTGATATTAAGCAGAACAACTGCTATCCTAGAATTTTGTATCCTTCAAAACTAATCTTCATAACTGATGAAAAATTAAGTCTTTTCCAGATAAGCAAACACCAAGGGAATTTGCCATGACCAGACTTCCTCTGCAGAAAATATTCAGACTGTATTATACACAAATGAGCACAACAGGTAACACCAGGATAAAATCACCCCCCCCCCTTCAGAATACCCTAAAACTCACAACTTTCATAAAACAACAGTAAAGCAATAAGGTACCACCTAACACGATGAACAAATCAGCATCCCATACATCAATTCTATCATTCAACATTAATGATTTGAATGCTCCTCTCAAAAGGCAAAGGCTGGCTAAACAGATAAAAAAAACACAACCCGTGTGACTGATATCTCTAGGCAACACATCTAAGCCACAAGGATGCACACAGACTTACTGTGAAAAGATGAAAAAAAATATTCTATGCAAATAGAAATCAAAAGAAAGGAGGTATAGCCATTCTTATGTCAGATAAAATTGACTTTAAACTAACAAATGTAAAGAAAGATAAAGAGGGTCATTATATAATGGTAAAGGGAAGAATTCAATAAGAAGACCAAACAATCCTAATTGTAGTATATGTACCTAACACAGGAGCTTTCAGGTACATAAAGAAAATTTCACTAGAACTATACAAAGAAATAAATAGCACCACCATCAGTGCCAAGGCTCTCAACACCTCTAGTTTTCAGAACTAGAAAAATCACCAAAGCCAAAAATAAATAAAAGACTTAAACTGGACTTTGAATTAAATGGACCTAGCAAGCATTTATAGAACATTCTACCTAAAAACTACTGAATATACATTCTTCTCAGCAGCACATGGGACATTCTTCAGGACTAATCATATGTTAAGCCACTAGAAAGGTCTAAAAAAATTCAAAAAAGTCAAAATTATAACATGTATCTTCTCAGACCACAATGGAACAAAAGTAGAAATCAATCACAAGAGAAACACCAACCCTCCATAAAGTCATGGAAATTAAACAACCTGTTGTTGAATGATTATTGGGTCAGGAATGAAATTACAATAGAAATCAAAAGATTCTTTGAACTGAACAACAGAGGGGATACAAGCTATCAAAAGTATTCTTCAAGGGAAAATTCATAGCTTTAAATGCCTATATTAAACACACAAACACACACAGAAAAATTGGCTGGGTATGGTGGCTCATGCCAGTAATCCTAGCATTCTGGGAGGCCAAGGCGGGTGGATCACTTGAGCTCAGGAGTTCAAGACCCTGTCACTACTAAAAACAGAAAAACTAGCCAGGCTTTCTGGTGGGCACCTGTAGTTCTAACTAATTGTGTGGCTGAGGCATGAGAATCACTTAAGCCTGAGAGTCTGAGGTTACTGTGAGCTAAGATGATGCCGTGGCACTCTACTCAGAGTGACAGAGTGAGACTCTGTTTAAAAAAACAAAAAACTCAAAAAACAGAAAAATCACAAATTAACCTAATGTCACATCTCAAGGAACTAGAAAAGGAAGAGCAACCCAAACCTGAAGCCAGCAGAAGAAAAAAAAATAATGAAGGTTAGAGAAGAACTATTAATAAATGAAATGGAAAACAAAAACAAAAACAGAAGTACAAAGTTCAGTTAAACAAAAAGATGTTTCTTTGATAAGATAAACAAAATCGGCAGACTCTTTGTGAGATTAACTAGGAATAGAAGAGAAAAGACCCAAATAAGCTCAATTGGTAGAGAAAAAGGAAACATTACAATTGATACCACAGAAATACAAAACATCATCTGTGAATACTATGAAAATCTCCATGCACATCAACTAGAAAATGTAGAGGAAATGGACAAATTCCTGAAATGAACAACCTCCAAAGACTCAACTTGCCAAAAAACAAAACAAAACAAAATCCCAGACCAGATGAATTTGTAGCCAAATTCTACCAGACCCCCCCTTGCCAAAAAACAAAACAAAACAAAATCCAAGATCAGATGGATTTGTAGCTAAATTCTACCAGACCCCCTAGTACCCAAAATAGAAATATAATTCCATAATATTGAGAAGGGGGTAATCCTCCCAACTCATTCTATGAAGCCAGTATCACTTTGATACCAAAGCCAGAAAAGGATACAACAACAATGAAAAAAGAAACCCTTATGAATATAGATGCAAAAATCCTCAATAAAATACTAGCAAACAAAATTCAATAGCACATCAAGAAAAAAAAAATATCCATCATGACTGAGAGGGCTTCCTCTCAGAGATGCAAGAATGGTTCAACTTACATAAATCAATAAATGTGATTCACCACAAAATAGAAGCAAAAGCAAGACCATATGATCATCTCATAGATGCCTTTGACAAAATCCAGCACACTTTCATGATAAAAAACCTCAACAAATTAGGCATAGAAGGAACATATCTCAAAATTATGAAAGTCATATGACATCCTCACAGGCAACACCACGTTGAATAGGAAGAGTTGAAACATTCCTCCTAAAAATTCATACAACAGTGTCACCACTTCTATTCAACATAGTGCTGGGAGTCCTAGAAGAGCAATCAGGCTGCAGAAAGAAAGGGTACCCAAATCAACGTCCTCCAAAGAGGACGTTGAACTATTGCTTTTCACTGATGATAGGATGTTGTATCAAGAAAACCCTAAATATTCCTGGAATTGAAAAATTCACAAAAATCCCAGGTTACAAAATTAATGTACACAAATTAGTAGTACTTGTATGTGCCAACAAACTGAGAGTCAAAGATTCAATACCATTCACAACAGCTATAGGGAATATAAGATACCTAGTAGTACACTCAACCAAGGAGGTGAAAGATGTGTACAAGGAGAACTACAAAACATTGAGCAAAGAACACAGAGGACATGAACAAATGGAAAAAAACATCACACTCACAGATCGGTAGAATCAACATCGTTAAAATGTCCATACTGCAAAAAGTGAATTACAGATTCAATGTAATCCCTATCAAAATATCAGTGTCATACTTCACAGATATAGAAAAAATCATTTTTGTGTTACATTTGGGACCAGAAAAGAGCCCAAATAGCCAAAGCTACCTTAAGCAAAAAGAATAAATCTGGAGGTATCACGTTACCAAACTTCAAACTATACTATACAACTACAGTAACCAAAAAACAGCATGGTACTGGTACCAAAATAGAGATATAAACCAATGGAACAGAATAGAAAACCCAGATATAAAACCATCCACTTACAACCAACCAATCTTTGACAATAGAGATAACAACTTACAATGGGGAAAAGAAGCCCTATTCAATAAATGATACTAGTTAAACTGGATAGCCACATGCCCAATAATGAAACAGGACCCCTATCTATCACCACTCACAAAATTTATTTCAAGGTAGATAAAAGACTTCAATGAAATGCACAAAACCACAATAATTCTAGAGGAAAATGCAGGAAAAATACTTCTAGATATCAACCTCAGCAAAGAATTTAGGACTAAGACCCCAATGGCAATTACAGCAACAACAAAAATAAATAAATGGGATTTGATTAAACTAAAAAGCTTATGCACAGCTAAGGAAATAATCAACCAAGCAAACAGACAACCTATTGAATAGGAGAAAATATCTGCAAAGTATACATCTAGGAATCTACAAAAAAACTCAGGCGAATCAGCAAGAAGTAAAAGCAAACAACCCTATTACAGAGTGGGCAAGGGCGGCACCTGTAGCTCAGTGGATAGGGTGTCAGCCACATGCACCAGGGCTGGTGGGTTCAAACCCAGCCCAGCCTGCTAAAACCAAAAAAATAGCCAGGTGCTGTGGTGGGCATCTATAGTCCCAGCTACTCAGGAGGCTGAAGCAAGAGAATCACTTAAGCCCAAGAGTTAGAGGTTGCTGTGAGCTGTGATATCACAGGACTCTACTGAGGGCAGAAAAATGAGACTCTGTCTCAATTAAAAAAAAAAAAAACAGAGTGGTCAAAACCATTTGATCCAGGATTTTGTTGTTGCTGTAAGTTTATTTATTTATTTTTATTTTTATTATTATTATTTTTTTTTATTTTTTTTTGCAGTTTTCAGCTGGGGCTGGGTTTGAACCTGCCACCTTCAGCATATGGGGCAACATCTTTCTCCGTTGAGCCACAGGCACCACCCTGTTGCAAGCTTTTTTATTGTTGTTTTAATTTTGGTGCTTGATACTGACCTGTTCAAGAGTGCTACTTCTTCCTAGTTAAGCCCAGGGAGGTAGTGTGATTCCAGGTATTGGTCCATCTCCTCCACATTTTCAAATTCATGACTGCAAAGATGTGGAAACAACCCAACTGCCCATCCACCCATGAATGGATTAATACACTGTGGTATATATATATACCATGGAATACTGTTCAGCCATAAAAAATGGAGACTACATCTTTTGCATTTACCTGGATAGAATTAAGGAACATCTTCCTTAATAAAGTATCTCAAGAATGGAAAAGCAAGAATTCTATGTACTCAATAATTTGAAACTAGTAAATGAACAATTACAGGCCCATAAGAGAGAAAAACACAGTCAAATTAAAGTGGGGGGGGGGGGGCGGCTCAGTAATGATATAAGGATACATAGAACATCTCCTGGGTGAAGGACTCAACTAAAATTTGGACTCTATCCAACAAATGCAAACATATTAATCTGAAAGAAAAGTAATTAATTAAAAAGGGGGAAAATGTGGGCAAAAAACACAAAGTGAACTTTTTCACAAAAAGACAAACAAATGGCTAATAAGCATATGAAAAAGTTCTACATTGCTAATCATCAGGGAAATGCAAATTAAAACCACAAGGAGATATCACCCTATCCCAATTAAACTGGATTTCATTAAAAAGTCCAAAAAGAAAAAGTTCTGGCATGGATGCAGAGAGAAAAGAGCACTTATGCTGTTGGCGGGACTGCAAATTAGTACATCCTCTATGGAAAACAATATAGAGATTCCTCAAAAAATGAAAAGTAGACCTATCATTTGATCTATCAATCTCACTCTTGGTATTTACCCAAGATAAATACAAAATAAGTCTTTTTATCAACAAGAGACCTGCACTTGAATGTTTATTACAGCAGACAATTCATAATTGCAAAGACGTAGAATCAGCCCAAGCACCCATCACTTCATAAGTGGACTTGTGGCATCTGTATACCATGGAGTCCTACTGAGCTATACAAAAGGATGAAGTAATGCCTTTTGCAACAATTTGGATGGAACCAGAGTCCATTAGCTTAAGTAAAGTATCTAAAGAAAGGAAAAACAAATACATGTACTCAGTATTAAATTAAAACTAACCGATGCGCACACATGTGCACAGAGGGAAGTAAAACTCAGTGGAAATCAAGAAAGGATGGGAGGAGGGGAGGGGCATAAGATCATCTAATGAGTACAATGAACACTATTTGTGTGATGGGCACACTTATAGCCAAGACAGAAGCATTTCTAAAAGTGATCCATGCGCCAGGCGAGGTGGCTCACGCCTATAATCCTAGCACTCTGGGAGGCTGAGGTGGGTGGATACCTTAAGCTCACAGGTTCAAGACCAGCCTGAGCAAAAGACAAGACCCTGTCTCTACTAAAAACAGAAAAACTGAGAAAAGAGGATCCAACCTCCAACAGCTGGAGGTCGCTGTGAGCTATGACACCATGGTACTCTACTCAGGGAAACAGCTTGAGACTCTGTCTCAAAATAACATAACAACATAACATAACATAACATGTGATCCATGTAACCACAAACATTTGTACCCCTTAATATTTTGAAATTTAAAAACCCATATACCTAATATAGGACTTACATCTAAAATGTATAGAGAATACTTATCTAAATAATAAGAAGCAAATCAATCCCAGTTTTCTATAATGAATAAATAGTTTTAATAGTCACCTTACCAAAGAAGCTAAATAAGTGGTAAGTACATGGAAAGATTCATTGAAGACATGTGAATTAATACCACAATGAGATACACCCTACATGCTCAACAGGGGGGCTAGAATGAAAGGCTGACAATACCAAGTGTTATTAAGGATGTGGAATAACTGAAACCGTCATACACTGATGGTGGGAGTGCAAAATGGTATGACCGCCACTTTGGAGAAGTTTTAAAGTTTCTTACAAAATTAAGCATGCAGTTACTCTACCAACCCAGACATCCTAGGTATTTATTTGTGAGATAGGGTACTATAAGGTCACACCAAGGCATGTACTTTATTCAGAAGTGGAAGCCAAATATCTATTATCTGTGAAATAGATAAATTATGGTCTATCTGTGTAATAGAATACTACTCAGTGATAAAAAGGAAGAATTACTGATATGTACAAGAGCATGACTGGCTCTCAAATGCATTACACTAAGTCAAAGAAGTCAGATGCAACAGACACTGCAGAATCAATGTGTACGAAATCTGCACAAAGCAAAGCAATGACAGCAGACCACGGGTACCAGGGATCCAGGTGGGGGAGGGGCCTGGCTGCAACAGGGTCTGGGGGGAGATGGCACTGTTCTGTACCTTGATTGTGATGGTGAGACACTCTGTATGTCTTTGTTAAAGCTCGTCAAATTACAGTTTATAAATTACTATATTGTACTGTATGAAAATTATCTTAAACTCATATTTTCAACTAATTTTTAAAACTCCTCTTCTCCCCCAGAGCAAAGAATACATCAGGCCTCAAAAATAGAGAAGCTAGTCTTTTGCTAGCCCTTGGAGAGAAGGGTAGAGAAAATATCTAATATCTGGCTTGGCACCTGTAGCTCCATGGTTAGGGCGCCAGCTACATGCACCGGGGCTGGTGGATTCAAACCCAGCCCCAGCCTGCTAAACAACAACTGCAACAAAAAAAATCGCTAGGCGTTGTGGTGGGCACCTGTAGTCCCAGCTACTTGGGAGGCTGAGACCAAGAGAATCTCCTAAACCCAAGAATTTGAGGTTGCTGTGAGCTGTGATGCCAGAGCACTCTACTGAGGCTGACATAGTAAGACTCTGTCTCAAAAAAAAATACAAATACCTACTATCTCTCCCAGGTCACTCTGCTTTACTTATAAAACATTCTCCTTCACCTTAATAAAGTACATTGTGGCTTATGACTAAAATAGCTCTAAGATATTATTGATGGAAACAAAACAAACTTTCTTAAGTAACTCAAGAAGCCCAAACTACCTACAATGGCCAATACTAATTTTTAGCTTGCCATCTTCCTAACATCATTCCATGCATGTTCAGTGCAACCCCCCACCTGATGTGCACAAAGTCTATTTGAAGATAACTAAACTCATCCTCCTGGCAGAATGATCTCAATGTCCGATGTTTGTCAAAATCGAACAATTTACAGTTCAATCCTCTGCAATTACAGCATTGAAGGAACAGTAATAACTGCACACAGATGAAGTCACTCTAGGGCCACCCTTTCTTGGACTGCAGCAGTCCAACGGTTCTGTGTTTCCAGCAAAGTGAGGCACAGCAGAGCCCCAGGACCCATCTAACTGCCAAGGGCGACTGAGCCAGTAGCTGCTGGCTCCTAGGCTGTGGGCCCATGTGACAGCTCCATGGAGAGCACAACCCACATTGTACATGCTTGGGAACGACACTGGGCAGTGAGCCCTGCATGGGGACTATCCTGAGCCACAGCCTAATGGCTCATCATGGCATTACAATGCCACTCGATGCTAGGAGTTTCATCCAAGAAGACCAGCAGCCAAACATTTAAGGGTTTGTATAAAGACAAACATAATTATGAGACAAAAAGGGCCTATTAGTTCTACCATGTAATTTTAAACTCAAACTGTCTCAAAAATCTCAACTGTAAGTTTAAATCTCAAACTGTCAAAAAAATCATCAACTTATTTTGAGAAGTTTGTCATTATTCCAGGGTCCTAATAGCCCACTCAGTGGCTGGTCAAGCAGCCCTTCTTAGCTAACAAGGCTGCCTTCTGTGTTGGCCCAGGTGTCTGTACAGTTTAGACGCAGGAGGCTGGTCAAAACGATCCGAGGAAGACCCTGGATTCCATAAGCTTGAGGGTGGGAAGCTGGATAGAACATGCCTTACTTACTGTTTGCTTTTAATTAGGAAATTGCATTTTCCAGTAACAGATTTTTGCCTGTGTGGGTCTGAGTGTGTACACACTGGCATTTGTGGGTGTGCATGAGTCTCTGGGGACATGTGTGTGAACATTCATGCCCAATAATTTGGATACTTTTCTCTAGGTGCAGATGGCAAAGGCCTAGGCCTTTTGGTCAGCTCTACCTCTGCCTGGTCATCTGCTTGGCACTGGCAGGCATAGCCCTATGGAACCTGACAATGGAAAGTGTCCCAGGCAGCACACCAGGGCTCCATCTCCTTCTCTGTCAAATAAAGACATTTACTATAATTCATAGGGCTCACAGAAGGAATCAATGAAAAAACTTATGCAGAATCACTCATCAGAGTGTTTATTATATAGTGATAACAATAATAATGGAATATGGAGCACTCATGCTGATCTTAGTTTGCATTCCTCCAGAAGTAGGATCTGAGACAAGGATTCAAGGTCAAGTACTTTGTCTGGAGTGTGAAGGAGGGTAGGGAAAGAGACAGGGAAAAGTCAGCCAGGAAAGGGTGCCTTACTATCAAACCAGCTACCATTATGGGTGACAGGAGCTTACCCCACTGGCACATTCTGGGAATGATGTAGAATACGCTTCTTTGGGGATACCCAAGCCTGAGGGGGAGTTGATGGAGTCCCAAAGAAACTGTCAGCCGCAGGTGAGGGGCTGGCACTAGCAGCCTGTTGTGTACAAGGTCCAAGAGCTGCAGACCTCGTGTTTGGGATGTGACCAGCTTGCACTGAAAACCTGAGGGCTCTGAGCAAGAGCTGGCAGCAGCTGCTTCGGACTTAGATCAACAACACCAAAAAGCTGCATTTCACAAGCAAGGAACTAAACTCTGAGCAGGCTTGCATTCCAAAACAGGAAGTGCGAAAGGGCAACTTCCCATATTAAAGGAGGAAGGTGTGCCAGAAAGGGAGCTCTCAGGCCCAGTTGCAGGTGCACCTCCCTTCCACTTTGTTACAGAAGTAATTGTCTGGGAGGACCAGCTCTATGCTGCAATGTGGTGCTAAGCAAGGCAGACTCAAGCTACCCACACCCCGCCCCTGGTTCTGGTGGGCACCCTCAGTTTAAACCATCATAAAAACAGACAGGCAGTTAACACGGTAATGAATGATAAGTCCATGTAAGTCTAAGCTGTCTGGTAGAGGAGGGTGAGGGGATGTGGAGAAGACTTCTCTAAATGACATTTAAGCTCAGACTTGAAGGCAGAGGAAAGGTGGCCAGGTAAAGGGGAGGGGAATTCCAAGCAGATGGCTGAGCATGTGTGAGGGCCCTGAAGCGGGAACGAACTGGCACTCTCCCTGCGCTGGGGATTGTGAGAAGTGAGTCTGGAGAGGTCAGGGGGGGTCACCCCTGGGCAGTCTAGAGCAGTTATTTTCAACCTTTTTAAATCTCACGGCACATTTGAACCTACAGTTAAACTTCTGTGGCACACTTGAATTATGTTAATTGAAAAAAAAAGTTAAAAAAAGGAATATACTTACTGTGCTTTGAATTTCTTTCAAAAATAATTTAATTAATGGTCTTTAAAATTCTTTCATGGCATTAATATGATCCTCTCATGGCACTCTGGTTGAAAATCATGTGTTTCACCCTAAGTGCTAGGAGGTGGCATGAAAGGGTTTAAAGCAAGGGAGTGATGTGACCTGATCAAACTCAAATTCTGGAGAGCGCTGTCATGGACAGGACACCTGAAGTGGCTCTGATGATCAAACGCTCTCTGAAGCTAGCTGGATGTGGAGGTTTGAGACGATCAGGCTCCTGCAGGAGTTCTGATGGGGACAACATGTAGTGAACATGTCAAATTCTATAAGAGATTCAAAGAAGGTTCAGAAGAGGTGAGGAAGGGGATCCAAAGAGCCTTCCAGTAGAGAATAGCATTTGAGCCAGGCATTGGAGTGTGGGTAATGTTCAGCCTTAGAGGGTATGAGAGGGCACTTCAGGCAGAGGGACCAGCTGGCTGTCCTCTCTGCCTCCCCAGGCAGTCATGCCCAGCAGGAAGGACATTGAGGGGTCACCACTTCTCTGCGTAGTTTGCCACCATGGCTGCCAGTGTAGGTCCTCATGAGGGCTCACACACCTGGACTAGCTGCTCCGATCCCATTGGGGCAACATGGTCACTCAGGCTGAAGATCAAAGAGTCAGCAAGAAGCCAGGAGGGTCATAGCTGGGCATTTGCTGGGTGAGCTGGGTGATAATGTCATTTACCTTCTAGTCAATTGCATCCTGGCCCTGTCCAAACCCAATGCCTACAAACAAAAACACCTATAACTACTTTTCTGTTTGGGAATTTCAGCAAGCCTCCGAGCTTGCATGTATGCATGTGCACCCACACGTGTGCATGTCCGTGCATACCTATGTTGATGGGAATACGCGTCTGGAAGCATCACGGATGCACACTTATGTCAACATGCATGTAAACGACAGCAGCTCACCTTCTCCCAGCGCTCGCCATGTGCTCTGTGTTCTCACTCGAACCATCTTATTTGATTTCCTTATTAATATAATATTGTCCTACTTTACAGATGAGGAAACTGTATACACAAACAAACATATCTGTGTGCAGAATGATTGTTTGTTCCTAGAATCCTAAATCACACATTGACTGCTAGAAGGAAAGAGATTTTTACCTTTCTTCAATGTGGCAAAACAACAACCCACTTCTTTCCTGCTAAGCCCTTCTGAAATAATTATTATCATTATATTATAATAATTATTAGAATAATTATATAATTATATTGTAATAATTGTATAATTATATAATTAATAATAATTATAAATATTATAATAATTATATTAATAATTATAGTCTATGGTCATTTGTCTGCCTCAAATATTAAGGAAAGGCACACAGTTCACTCTGGAAAAAGGAAACTACCCCAGCATGGAACAGCAGTGAATGTCATGTTTCCTAACTGTTTCTGCTCTCTGATAAAGCAAGTAAGGAATCTTATCTCTGAAGACATTTGTTCTAAATCCACTGTCTGAATTAGCACTTTAAAAAACAAACAAGTAAAATTTAATTTGCTCATAAAGGATTTTTATGTTTTTAGGTTTCCAGTACATTAAAAAAAATTGTAGGTAAAAGGCAAAGTGTTCAAATCATCTTGGCTTTTCAACCTCTTAAATCATTTCAGCTTCATGCCCAGCACTTCACAACCCAAACTGACTTATAAAATGCTCGTGTTAATTAGTGTGGAGGAAGCCTGTGTGCGTGTGCGTCCGTAAGTGCGTGTGTGTAAGAGAGAGAACAGGGGAGAAGCTGCCGTAATTCCCTTTGTGATGATTCCAAATAAAACTCTGAAAGGATTTGTAAGTTCTCCCTGCCCCTCACCCTCTGCCCTTCTTTCCTGAGAATTCTCAGAGCCCTCAAAGCAGTGCCCAGCACCATGAGGTGTTAGCTACAAGCATGATGACAGTGGTGGTCTCATCCTTGTCACCACCACTGTCCACTTTCCTCCCCTACTTGTGCCAGGAAACACGCACGCCCTCAGCCCACAGTAGGAGGGAGCCTCCCGGACCCTGCACACCCTGTATTTTATCTGTGAAGTCAGCAGAGTTTCGCTTCTCCCCACTTCTGCCACCCTGACCTTCCTGACACCCTGAGACTTGCCATTCTCCCTCCTACAATGCGATGCACCGTACACATTCAGCTCCCCAGCCCAAACACCTTCCCCCCTCTTGTCCCTGGTAACTCCTGCCTGTCCCTCAGATGGCTATGTCTGTGTCATCTCCGCAGGAAACCTGCTCCGAGCTCCCTTGGTCCAGTCTCCCTACAACCAACCTTCATCACACCCTGTCCTGCCCCTTCAGAGCACTTATCTGGTGGATGATTTGTCCCCTCTCCAGCACATCTCCCCACAAGACTGAAATTCCAACAAGGCAGGGCTATGGGGCCGGAAGCCACAGAACTGAACACCTGGTCTGGAGCATAATGAGCACTCAGAAATATGAGTTACATGACTTTATAAAAATGTTTGAAATAACAGTGTGAGAAGGAAGGGGCTGGAAGAAGAGTGGCAGCCCAGGGAAAGAGGGCCAGACCAGATGCTCAAATTGGCTCTCCTTCATCCCCCTCCAGGCCCTCCGTCCCCACCCTGCCTCTTTTCCAACCAGGAGATACAAATCCACACTGGGCGCTCCAAAGCCCATCTGGCTGCAGCACAGTTGCTCTGCTCAGAGCTCTGCAGATGCACCTGGTACATCTCCAGTGACAAAGTGGCTCCAGATAATACCCAGCCCCTTGTCCAACCCGCCTCTCTTCTCTCCCTGCCCTGAAGGGGAGCCTCACCACATTCTAGCACCATCTGCCTGCACACAGCATGCCAAGCTCCCCTTCAATGCAGGGGCTCCATTGGCAGCAAGGGTTCCTGGGCCACCATGGAACCAACACCCACAGTAGGTGGGCAGAAGTCAGATGCAGTGATCTGGTCAGGGTCACCGTTCCAGCTGCCGAGTCTCATGGAGGACAAAGGGGTAAGATGGGAGTCTCCACAGAGGGCATAATGGTAGAATGGTCAGCTCTGGGTGGACTGGCCTAAATCCACAACTGTCACATGGCAGTGAGGGAAAGCAGCCTGCTGGCACTGTGCATCATCACCTAGTGTGCTGTAGCTAGCACTTCATGGTGCTAATCACGTGCTGGGACTGCTCTGAGGGCTCTCACCCCAGTCCTGAATCCAGAGGGGAAAGTCAGGGAAGGATCCAGTAACGGTGCAGAGAGAAGTCCAGCACAGCATCTGAAGGCCCAGCCTAGCTGGAAAAAAGTGGCATAGTGATATCCTCATGTATCAACTGGGGTCAGGACCACAGGCCCAACTATCACAAGGGGGACACCATCCAGACCAGGAGGAGACCACCAGCAGCGAAGTAGAGCACGGAAGGCCATGGTACATTCAGCTGCAGTGTGACCATCCCATGAGGACAGGCTGGTGGTGGGCTGCTCCCCAGGGGACCTGGCACAAATTCCTGCCCAGCTATGCCAGTGCCCCAGGTGAGTTGCTGAACTTCTCTGAGCTCCACATCCATAAAATGGGAATTACAAACTTTGCCTCACAGAACTGAAAGAATTTGTTTAATTAAAGATCCTGTATGTGCCGAGCAGTGAGAAAGGCTCTAGAAGTATAATCGTGAGCAAAACATAGCTTTTGCCCTGGTGGGGCTTATGGCCTCGTAAGGGAGAGGGATACTAAGCAACAGAAGTTTTATCACAAGCTGCAATAAATTGTAGGAATAACAAGTATCAGAATTTAGAAAGTGGGTAACAGGAGGTCTTGACCTAGCAGAGGGAAGGGAAGTACCAGGTCTTCCTGAAGGAAGTCGCAACTGAGTGGAGTTCTGATGGTTGGAGAGGGAGGGAGGGGACAGCATTCTGGGAGAGCAAGGGACACGTGTGGCAGCGCTTCTGCAGGGACTGAGAGCAGGCCACAGAGTGCGCTGGCAGAGGTGGGAGCCCAGAGGCGCAATGAACACCCTGGCTGGCTTAGGAGCCATCAAAATGGGAGCACCCGGCACCACCCACAAAAGAGTGTGCCAACCAGCAGCCAGGCCCAGCCGCAGGACCTTCCCCAGAGGGCTCCTATATTATTCTGACATTCCTTGAAGAACATAGGGGCAGCCTTTGCCTACCCTTTTAGCTCCAAAAACTTCATCCCTTTGCCCCCAAATTGGGCCTTAGTCCCCACAGGCCTCTCTACCATTTCTCCTGGGAAACCCAGCACACTAACCTGCAGGGAGCCAGGATTCCCAGAGTGGGTGTGCGGTTATGGAAGGCTCCTCACCCTTCCTGCAGGGATTCTTACTATTCATTCCTTAAGTTCCTCCTCCAAACACCCTGTTTTTGGAGCCACTGCCAGTGAGCTCATTAAAAGGAGGATGCAACACTGCACTTTGCAGTGCCTCAGCTGCTCTAAACCTCTTCCTCCCCTGTCCCTCCCTCTGTCTGCTTTGCCTCTTGTAGAGTGTATAATTAAGCCAAAGAGTCTGGAAAACTCCCTTCTAATCAATAATTCAAAATGCTGGTCTCCTGTGACCTTTTTTTTCACTATAATTCTCTAGGTTAGGCATTCACAAATTTTCCAGGATGGAATTCCCTGCTGGGACACCAAAGTAGAATTAATGTAGTCTTTGGGTAATTACGTGTTTTTTAATTATCCCTCTTTTTTATTTTTCCTAAACAGCCAAAAAGAATTGTTTATAAATAAAGAAAAATGTTATGTTCTCATGAGTTGTGCATTTGTAAAGAAGGAGACTCAAATGAAGGTACAAATTAGAGCAGCAGGAAGCATGTTGGCTATTTGCTGAGTCAAGAAAGACTTATTTAGAAAGAGGCGGGAACAGTTCAAGCACCATTTACAAACAACTGACGTGACATTTCAGCTTTATAACGCACACTACGACGGCGGCATCGGTGGCCTGTGTGTGCACCCACTCGCTGTCCTCTCATGCTCTGCCGCCTCGGCTCTCCAACCCCTTCCCATCATCTCTTTCTTCCTAGCTGTAGTGCACATTGCTGGTGGCTTAGCTCTTACCCATTCTCTCCTCTCCATATTCTAGTCCAACAGTAACACCCTGATTTTGTTCAGCATGGAAATATGTCCAAGTAAAAATACACCGCCCACCCCATGCAGCTAGAGGTAATCAAGTAAACCAGTCTGCCCAATAAGATGTAGACAGAAATCCACCACATGGGAACTTACAGAAAACAAAACTTATTCAGCTGCTGCCTTTGCCATTCTATTTTCTTTCTGCCTAGAATGAGGAAGTGATGGCTGGAGGAAGTGCAGCCAATCTTGCAATTATGAAGATAAAACCCACATGTTAAGAATGGCAAAGCAGAGAGCCAAAAAGTTAAAAAATAAAAACCACAGACTCCTGGACACTTTGTTCCCTCTTAATAGCCTTCTTTAGGATCCTTGTTACATGTGGAGACTAACTCCTGCACATTAAAGCCATGTTAGCTGAGTTTTCTGTTACATACAGCCAATGCAAGTCCTAAATGATGTACATTTCCAGATTATCAGGATACTCACAGAGCCAACTAATCATCCCAATTTGCATGCATTCTCGTCTTTTGAACCCACTTATTTTGCTGACTCACCATTCTGGGAAGAGGCTTCAGCAAGGCCTCATAAAAGGGGTGCCTCCAGGCTGGGTGTGGTGGCTCACGCCTGTAACCCCAGCATTCTGGGAGGTCAAGGTAGGTGGACTGCCCTGAGCTCAGAGGTTTGAGACCAGCCTGAGACAGAGTGAGACCTTGTCTCTACAAAAAAAACCCAGGCATTGTGGTGGGCCCCTGTAGTCCCAGATACTGGGAGACTGAGGCAAGAGAATCACTTAAGCCCAAGAGTTGGAGGTTGCTGTGAGCTGTGATGCTATGGTACTCTACTGAGGGCCACAAAGTGAGATTCTATCTCAGTTGAAAAAGTAAATAAATAAATAAACAAAAGAAAAATAAAAGAAAGTCTGCCTCCATACACTTAAAACAAGAAAGAACAATGGGTGCCCCTACAGGCTATGGATAGAGAATTGAATAATATGCTTTCTGAAAGTAGTAAGCTCAGTGGCTACAATGAAAACCTTGCATACAGTTCAAGCCCCAAAGCTCATGTGTAGGATCCCCAGCTCCTCAGAGCCCTTCTGTACCAGCTGCGCCCAAGCTACCTGAGCTCACATGAACTGATGGCCCCTCTGATAGCGATGACCCTGCCATCCTTCCCAAAGCTGTTCCCTCTCAGGTTTCTGAGCACTGCTTCCCTCCTTCCCCTACCACACTGGCTCTTCCAGCCCAGGCAGTTAGTACTTCTCTCTCTCCTGCCCTTCCTCTCTTTGGTTGATCTCCCTAGGACACAGTCTGGGTTCCCTCTTTTAACTCTCTGTGACCTCCTCCAGGCTGTGGCTACACAATCACCTATGTGCTGGCAACTCAAAGGTTAACCTCTAACCCTACCTCTGTGCAGAACTCCAGCCTCTGATACCCAACTATCTGCTTGACTTCTCCACTGCAATGTTGCATAAGAATCCCAAGCCTCACCTGTCAAAATTTAAATTTTTATTGAAATAATATTGCAAATAAAAACCATAATGAGATGCCACTTCGCACTCACTAAGGTGGCTATTATTTAAAAAGAGACAATAACAAATATTGGCAAGAGTGCAAAAAGAATTGAAACTCTGAAGCACCATTGTGGGAATTAAAATGGTGTGGTCACTGGGGAAAAGAAAATGGCAGTTTCTTGAAAACTTAAAAAATACAATTGCCATATGATCCAGCAGCTCCACTTCTGGGTATACACCCAGAGATTTGAATCCATATTTGTGTGCCCATGTTCACAGAGGCTCTGTTCACGAAGTCAATAGGCAAAAGCAACCCAAGTATCTGCTGAAAGATGAATAGATGACAAAGTGTGGCCTACACATGCAACGGGATATCACTCCACCTCGAAAAGGAGGGACATTCCACTACATGCCACACATGACCAGCCACGAAGATATAATGCTAAGTGAAAAAGAAATTCACAAAGGGACAAATAAGGTATGGTTCCATGCATACAAGCTGCTTCAGTGATCAAATTCACAGAGCCAGTGGAATGGTGGTTGCCAAGGGCTGGGGGTACGGAGAATGGAGAGTGATCGATTAATAAAGTACACAGTTTCAGAGTGAGAAGATGAAAGTTTTGTGGAGATAGATGATCATGATACTGGGGACATGGCCCTTGTGCCACTAAGCAGTACACTTTAAAGCTGTTAAGATAGTAAATTTTGTCATGTATATTTTACCACAATGAAAAAATGTTCATTTTACCCTTTCTCTTCATAACAGAAGCCCACCTTCCTGTAACCTTCTCATTTCCCCATCACCAAGCCCTGTCAATGCTGCCTCCAAAATATGCCCACCCACTTCTTTTCACAACCACCACCTGATCCCCCAAGCTGCCCTTGTGTCTCGGGACAACTGCAGGGACCCCCTGCCTGATCTGCTCATGTCCTCTCCTCCCCTCCCAGCCTCCCTTCTTCCCTAGTAACCAGAGCATGGCACTTCCCTACCTGACACCTTTCCACAGATGTCCAATGCACCCAGGACAAAATCCTTCTTGGCCCTACAGCCTTGCACAATCTACCCAGGACACCATGCTCAGGAAGACCCTTCCCTGATGACACCCCAGTGAAGCACTCTGCATTTACATTTCTGTTTAGTGACTAGACCATGACTTCCTTGAGCCATCCAGACACTTGGCACTCAGTAACATCAGAGTGAGTGACTCCAGTCTTTTTCAAACTTGCAAATCCTGCACATCACCAGGGGACTGGTTAAAATCAGACTTCTGAACTCATATGCTGAATCAACCCTCTGGGGGAAAGACCGGTGTGTCTGTTCCACTAACAAGCATCCTAGATGGTTCTTCCTCTTGGCAAGTTTGAGAGATTATGCCTTGGGGTTTGGACAAGTCACAGGCTCAAAATTACAATGGGCTCAGGTCCCCCCTGAGCTTTACTGCCAGGTACCCTTGCAGAGAGAAACTTCATGGGGACTGAAGCCTAATAGAATCGGGTCCAAGAACCCAGTTTTCCCAGACCCCAGCTGAGGGATCTTCTTCATTGTGTTGTCTCAGGGACCTGAGGAGTGAGGCCAGCTACATGCAAGACAAGGCAGTCTAGAACACACAGGGATCACCATTAGGAGTCAAGCATGGCAGGGCCGGCCCTGGCCCCGCATACTAGCTTCCCAGGAAACAAGCCTGCTGGGGTTCTCTGCAGAGCAGCTGTGGCCACAGTCCCACCGGAGGAGGGGACAAGAGTGGGCCAGTAGGGGAGAGTCAGGCCCTACTTCCCTCCACAGTGACCAGGACTGCCTCCTTCACACCCATCTCCCCTCCACAGTAATCTGGGCTGTCTACCTCATATCATCTTCCTTCCACAGTAACCTGGGCTGTCTCCCTGACACTCATCTTCCCTACACAGTAACCTGGGATATCTCCTTCACACCCAGCTCCCCTACACAGTAACCTGGGATGTCTACTTCATACCATCTTCCTTCCACAGTAACCTGGGCTGTCTCCTTCACACCCATCTTCCTTCCCACTGACCAGGGCTGTCCCCTTCACACCCATTTTCCCTCCAAAGTAACCTGGGCTGTCTCCTTCACATCCATCTTGCTTCCACAGTAACCTGGGCTGTCCTCTTCATAACATCTTCCTTCCACAGTGACGAGGGCTGTGGGCTTCAAGCCCTAGCACCACAGATAAATATCAAATTTCTCTAAATATTCGTATGACAAGAACAGATAAATATGTGTCATCCTAAAAGTTTTGAGATGCACAACAATCATGAAATGTAAAATCTGTATAGACAAAAACAAATGAAGCCCTTCCAGGAACACTGATAAGGATATCAAGTTGTCACTTGCATCGTGCATCAGGAATCACACTGTCCACTGTGTCTCTTGGAAGCAAAATATTACACAATATGTCTCAAAAATCTGTAGTGACCCACGTGTGAGTGAACAATCTCATGGTGCCCCCACTTCTCTGGACCCTGATTAACACACCAAGTATCTGCCACATGCAATGTGCACGTAGTGGTGGTAGAAGAAGAAAAGAAATAAAACTATCACTAGAGCTCAGGTCATAATGTGGGAAAAATAGGCCCAAATTGCTCAAATAGAAAGAAAAGGATGATAAAGGCCACAACAGAGGCATAAACAATGTGCTCCACTGGCAGGGAAGAATCAAAGGCTTTGAAGATAGCCAAGGCTGAATTATAATCCTGGAACCACCCCCTACCAGCTGGGTGACTTTGGGAAGTATCTCCTAGAGTTGTCTCAGCTCCCTCCACTTTTCTCACTTGTAAAGGCATTTCTGTGGAAGAGATTGTTTTTGATGGTGGGGAACACATTGAGAAAGGTTTCACATTAAAGGCTGTGATGCTCCTACTGAGCCTTACAGGAGTGCAGCACAGCACAGCATTTTTCTACCTTGTGTAGAAGGAGTTAATGCATCTTGGTGAGGTACAGTGGGAAAAGGTCATCCTACAAATATTCAAAGGCAATTTCATGAAACAGTGGACTCTCATCCATCTGCTGTAACAAACTGGCTTGGCGCTGTGAAGCCTTAAGCACTATACATTCAGCAAAATTATGACTCCCACTGGGGATATATCGTATTTTTCTCAAGGCTGTAATGAAAAGATATACAGTACACTGTATACACAGCCTTATTATGCCGGGGAAAATATCAGAGCCAGTTTTGCTGTTTATAGAAGATCAATGATAAATCAACCTGCATAATCTGCAGCTGACTGTTTCATTTGTTCTTTAATGTTCCACAGATCTTTTGGAAATGAAGGAACTTCACATAAAACAAGTAGTTTGATGAACTTTAATCTTACCCATAATTGGATAATAAAATTGGGTACGTTCAGTAATTAAAAGGATTGTGATAAAAGAGTCAATCTGTAGTTTCATTTTGAGCCTCTTCCATAAACCAGGGAGTTCAGTTCAGGGCACATTCAGAATCAAAATACAGCCCTATGGGGGTATTTTCTTGTTATCGTTGTTAGAGGGAAAAGTGTTTATGAAGAAGACAGACCACATCAGTGAGGGATAATATTATCACCTGGGGGGCTTTGCAATAAGGACATCGGGTTTAAAGATTAGGCTTTTGACCTGTTCGTGAGTAAAGGAGTAAACTGTTCAGTTTTTACTTATGTGAGTTCATTTTTCCAGGTCATCTCTAGATGGGTCCATCTATTACACTCTCTCCATTGTTACCCTTTTTGCATAAACGTGGAGGTGCCATTGCACAGAAGTCTGCGTGCGGCCTACCTGTGTTTCTGGGCTCTCCATTAATGCCTGTCGTAACTGGTCCCAGCCTTAAAAAAACCCAAACCTCTCTCTGCCCTGCTAAAGCCTGCCAGGCTGGCTTCTACTTTTTCTTAGGGCCTCCAAGTCCCAGCATCTGACCACCAGGATCCTGAGCTGAACCTCCAGCAAAGCCACCAACTCCTAGGACATCCTCTCAACCTCAAGTTCTCTGTTGATCTTTTCTGGCTTTTCCAACGCTTCTGTTAGGCCTGTTGTAGTTCTGTCCTCCATCTGCTACCACCCTGAACCACTAAGCGACCTCAGACCCAACCTGTGGATCATCTGGCCCCAGACCAACTTCGATTCAGCCACTTTGTTGGGTCATCAGCCAGGCCATTCTATAATAATTTGTTCACATCCTCGCCCTCCAATGGCCCTTAGGCAGCTCTTCTTTGCATAACAATAAATGAAAATAAAGTGAATTTCTCAATTATCAACTGATGACAAAACAGCCAACAGCCTACAAAGCACTGATCTACAAGGTACAGCTGTGAGGTCAAAACAATGGTTGGTAGAGGGCCTGGTGAAGCACTGAACGGATATGAATGCTATCACTCAGGGCAAGGGCCACCTCTGTTTTACAGACAAGAAAACTGTCCCTCACAGAGCTGAGGTGACCTGTCCAAAGCCTCACAGAGAACAGGAGGCAGCTTAAAGGCTCGAATGCAGGCTGGTCTTCCTAAGTGTTCAGGGTCACTACTCATGTTATCTCTTTTCTTTTTAATAATCAAGTTTCTCACATTTTCGCATATGATAAAACACATGAAGACAGCTATATTAACATTCTGGTATACTTCCATTGATTTCTTTCCATGCTGGTTTTTATTTTAATACCCACAAAACACAATTATTGTGATATAATGCTTTGGAACCTACATTTTAAAACACTTAGAATATTCCTACTCTTCAAATATTTGTCAATGATGTTGAATGCAACAGAGTATACAATTGGCATAACTGCCCCTCTTGCTTGTGGCTATTTCACTGGGCAACAGCAGTTACTTTTTTTTTTTTTTTTTTGAGACAAGGTATTTTGCTCTGTTGCCCAGGTTAGAGTGCAGTGGTGTCATCATAGCTCATTGCAACCTCAAACACCTGGGCTCAAGTGATCCTCCTGCCCCAGCCTCCCAAGTAGCTGAGGCTACAAGTATATAACATAACACCTGGATAATTTTTGTATTTTTTATAGAAATGAAGTCTCACTATGTTGCTCAGGCTGGTCTTGAACTCCTGACCTCAAGTAATCCTCCTGCCTTGGCCTCACAAATTGCTGGGATTCCAGGTGGGGCCCACCACATCCAGCCCAGTTATTACTATTAAAATAGCCTCATGCTGAACACAGCTGTACACAACTCTTTGCAAATATCTTACATTGTTTCATTGGGATAAATTCCTGAAAGTAGAATTCAAGGCCAAAAGTCACGAAAATTATAAGATTTTTGTTACATTTTGCCAATTTGCTCTCCGCAAGGACTAAAAACCTTACAATCTCCTCCCAGCAGTATATGACTGTCCATTTTCCTGCATCATAGCCTAAACTTGACATTATTGTTCCGATTATTTTTTATCACTGATGTGGTTTGAATTTATATTTCTTTTTAATTTCATCAATCGGAAATGGTAATGATGAAATAACAACAGACCTGAAAAAGTAGAACATTTTACCATTTCAAAACTTGAAAAAGTAGAACATTTCACAATTTTAAAACTTACCATAAAGCAAAAGGTAATTAGACTGCTATGGTACTGGCATATGCTTAGACATATAAATCAATCAAAAGAATTAAGAGTACAGAAATAAAGCCACGTGTCATGTCATGGTAATGTGATTTTTGACAAGGGTGCCAAAACCATTCAATCGTGGAAATAATAAACACTTTTTATTGTGGGATAACTGAATAGCCATATGTTATAGAAGGAAATTGGGCCCTTACTTCATACTATATACAAAAATCAACACCAAAGACCCAAACTGATTAGTTTAACCTATGCAATTCTTTGAATAAAAATAGAAAACTAAGAGATAATTCTTCATTATTTCAGACTTGGCCATGGACTTTTAGATATGTCATCAAAAGCACAAGCAACACAAGAAAAATAGATTAACTGAGCTTCATCAAAATTTATAACTTCTCTGCTTCAAAGAACTCTACTATGAACATGAAAAGGACAACTTAGAAAATGGGAGAAAATAGTAGGAAATCATTTACTTGAATTGAAACTTGTATCTGAAACATACAATGAATTCTTATAACTCACGAAAAAGGGACAAATAACCCAATTAAAAATGAACACCATATTTGCATAGATATTTCTTCAAAAATGATGTACAAATCTTTGGAAAGATACTAGGCATTATTAATCATTTGTCAGTTAACTTAGTGATCTATCAGGAAAATGCAAATCAAAACCTCAGTGAGATTCTACTTTATACTAAGATGGCTATAATAAAAATATGAAGTAATAACAAGTAAGGAAAAGTAAGTGGGTGAGTCAGAACTCTTACATTCTGCTGGTGCGAATTTACAACTCCTCAGCCAGTTTGGAAAACAGTCTGAGAGTTTCTCAAATTAGATTTATATTCAAGAGAAATAGAAATATATGTCCACACAAAAACTTGCCAATGAATGTTAATGGCAGCAATATTGGAAATAGCAAAAAGGTAGGTGGGTAAAAAAAACCAATGTCCACCAACCAATGAATTGACAAACAAAAGTAGTACATCTATGGAATATCATTCAGCCATCAAAAGAAACAAAGTGCTGATATGCTACAACATACACAAACCATAAGAACATTGTGTTAAGTAAAAGAAGCCAAGCACAAAACCTGCATATGGTGATCTTATACTTAGAGAACCCCAGAAATTCCACAAGACTCCTGGAAGTGATAAAAAATATGGTAATGTTTCAGAATGTGAAATCGATGTCCACAAATCAGTAGCCTTTTTATATGCCAACAATAGCCACATTGAGAGGCTAACAAGGACATAATTCCCTTGACGGTAGCTTCAAATAAAATAAAATACTTAGGAATATACCTAACAAAAGAGGTAAAGGACTTCTACAGAGAGAATTATGAAACCCTAAGGAAAAAAATAGCAGAGGATATTAACAATTGGAAGAACATACCATGCTCATGGGTGGGAAGAATCAACATTATTAAAATGTCTATACTTCCCAAAACAATCTACAAATTCAATACAATTAAAATACTAACATCATACTTTTGGGCAATAGTTAAAGCTAGCAATACATGAATATATTTGGCAGCAATTAGTAAAAGATATATAAAAGTCATTAGCTAAATGAAGTTAACAAAAGAGTTAACACAGACAAGAATTGGAAGAAATCCAAGGACTGATCTTTGGCAGTTTCTTTTTCTTTCTTTTCTTTTACTTTTCTTTCTTTCTTTTCTTTTACTTTTCTTTCTTTCTTTTCTTTCTTTCTTTCTTTCTTTCTTTCTTTCTTTCTTTCTTTCTTTCTTTCTTTCTTTTTTTGACAGACTCTTACTCTATTGCCCAGGCTAAAGGGCAGTGGCATCAGTCTAGCTCCTGTGTTCAAGCAATCCTTCGGTCTCAGCCTCCTGAGTAGCTGGACTACAGGTACCTGCCAGAACCCTAGCTAGTTTTTCTACTTGTAGTAAAGATAGGGTCTCATTTTTGCTCAGGCTGGTCTCCAACGTCAGAGCTCAAGCAATCCTCCCACCTAGACCTCCCAAGGTAGATGGAGCTTTAGCACTTTCAGTTTTAAAGACTAAGGAAATGGGGAAGAAATGAGAATGGAAAGTGTAGTAAAGTGAGGAGAAAATAATGTTGTGATCAAACGTTTGAAGAAAAATCTCAATGAGTAGAAAAACATCAGCTATTTCAATTTCCAAATACCACTGACAAATAGGAAACTAAAAATTAAATATCACAATTCAGAGATTACCCTGGCTGTTATAAAAGCAGTGTCAATGAAATTATGGAGAGTGAAACCTAGGTGGACTGTGTCCAAGTGAGAATGAGGAAATTAAATCATAACCTTATTAAAATTCCTGAAAATTTAAAGCAAATAAAGCAAAAATATCTGTGTATAGAGTGAGTGACTTAAACAAACATGAAGAAATTATTTATAGTAAATTTGAATGAACAATACTATTGGAATGCAAGTTAGGATGGAACTAAAGTGGACAATTGTCCCTGTTTTCACAGAATTGATGGGGTGCCAGGAACAGGAGATTTTTGGTTTTAAAACTAAGGTACAGATTTTTCAGAGATAAAAATGTGAAAATCCCCTAGGAATAAAACAAAATGCAAAAGAAACAAGCTTAAATGATATTCTTGAATAACTGTGTATTTATAAATTCTATTAATACACTAACTTATTATATTTCTATTCATTCATTCACAGAAATTTTAATAGTATCATGAAACCAAAATTTTAAAGAAAAAAGGTGACACATAGATATGTATATATATTTATACATGAAAAGGTACACTGTATTCCCAAAATTGAACTCAAGAAGTGTTTTGTTTTTTAAATGTACAGCTTTCTAAAGATCTGTGTCCAATAAAAACAATCATTAATAACAGTGACAATGAGACTCTTTAGACCCCAGAATATAAAATCTAAATTAGATTTTCCACCAAAATGAGCAAGGTCTCCCTGGAAAAATATGTAATCCTAAATATTTCATACTAGAAAGCAAAACTTGGAACATATTTTTCTTTCCATATAAGGAAGACAGAAACGATAAAAGTCACTTCATCAGGACTTTGGAGTCAATATGAAGAGGCCTCACTGACTAACACCCAGAGAAGTGGAGCATCTGAGCAAATAATGAATGCAGTGACTTGAAACATATCAAATCTTTTCAAATACATAAGTTCACAATGATACTCCAATTATGGCTGAATAGTATTCCATGGTATACGTATACCAGTTTATCCATTCATGAGTTGATAGGCCTTTGGATTGTTTCCACATCTTGGCAATTGTAAAGTGAGCTGCAATAAACATTCTAGTGCTAGCATCTTTAAGGTAAAATGATTTTTTTTTTCCTTCTGGATAGACAGCTACTAATGGAATTGCAGATCAAATGTGAGATCTACTTTTAGCTCTTTGAACTTTCTCCATACTTCTTTCCAAAAAGGCAGTATTAGACTGCAATCCTGCCACCAGTGTATAAGTATTCCCTTCTCTCCATACTCACACCAGCATCTGCAGTGGCGAGAAGAGTTTACATCAATTCTTCTTTTTAAAAGATATGTACCTACATATTTATAGAAAAAATTATAACCTTGATGGAGATAAAAGTGTTAAAGAGGTAGGGGGCAGTAAAAGAAACAAAATTGGTTGTAAGTTGGTAATTGTAGAGACAATTGTAGAAAAAAAAACTTCAACCCTTTTCTGATGCAATTTGTTGCTATAATACTTGCAGATTTACTGCATATTTGCAGCTTTGTACTATGAATGCAGATCTTTCCACTCTTAGCTTAAAGGTTTCTCTCACACAGCAGGGACTTCTTTGGTCTTTCTGTACATAACCCAAAATTGTGTGGAGTTAATGCCTTCAAGATCAACCTTCAATGACCAAAGAGATATAGAGTTAGGGTAATTAATACCACAGGCTCCCTAGATGTTTTTCAGAGAGTCCCAATGTGCTAGCCTATAGCTTGGAACACTCACCTATTCTTTTGAACATCTTTTATTAGTATTACCAAGAACCCTCACTTGTGTTTCTTGGAATCCTTTGCCACATAAACCAGCTGTACTTAAGGCCTTTTTTGAGGGTTTGCTTTGTAGGAAACTAATTAAACATAATTCAAAAGTAGTCCTAGAAAGCAGACACTCTAGATGGATTCTTGAATTAGATTAGTCACTAGTCAGATGGCAACAAGCACCCCATTGCTGATAGTAAGTGGGACAATGAGTGCCTATGTCATGATACAACATCATAATTACTAAGATTCTTGTCCCTAGCAAATGAGATGAGATGTAGGTGAAATTGGAGGCACTGGCTCATGTAGTACCTCCAGCATTTGAAAGGTATGAGGGCCAATGAGTAATTATAAAAATGGCGGAGATGCCTTAGAAAATGAAAGTCTCTGTGCTTGCTTCAGCAGCACATATACTAGAAAATGAAAGTCTGACATCATGTAATTACCAACTCAGGGAATGTTGTTAAAACCAGTTGTCTTGCATAGCAGTATTTAAATACATCATCTGCTGTGAAGAAATTCAGGCACAGAAATTCACCAAAGGTATGACAAAATTATAAGTGAGAATGAAAGCAAAAACTGGCAGGTTTCCCATGTTTATGTTAGGTCCCAGATAGGGAAAGAACAAAAGAATCAGACTTGAAGTGGGACCATTTGGGTTAAAGATTTTAAGTACCTTGAAGAAAGCACCAATTAGAGAAAAGACTCTCACTAGCTAGAGCATGTGAAAAGTCTTCATTTGATATGAATGTCTCACTTGCTAATGCCTCCTATCCTCCTCACAATCTGTCCTTGCCAATCTTGATTTCCCCTCGGCCAGCGATTAGAGCCAAGAAAGCATAAACTTTGCAGAGAGACATCGTGCTCATTGCAGTTATTTAATGAAATAATCACAGATCGTTTGTGTGTGTGTGTGTGTGTGTGTGTGTGTGTATACATATGTATATATAAAAATCGGCAAAAATATAGAGAGCACTGGTATTGGGATATAGAATTAAATGACTGGCTTGGAAGGAGTTTATTGATATAGTGACATGCTCCTCTGATTTGGAATATGTCTTGACAAAGAAACCTGAGGATTACTCTAATCTGCTGCTGAGATGGTTCCTCAAAATTAAGTACTTATAATAGTTTATAGCAAATAGAGATGTTAAAATTGCCTTCTCAAAGTATTAAGGAAGGAATCAGTAGTAGGCTTGTAGATTTGGGCATGTTGGAATGGATTTATTGGAGGAGACCAAAGTCCACCAGCTCTCTGTGTTCCCCAAGAGGGCCTAGAGAACATTACTAGTGAGAAACCATATCATGAGAAGCTCTGTGATGGTTTTCCTTTGAAGTTCAGCATTAAAGACTAGAGATGCTACCTTGGAACCAGGTTCCCTGTTGCTGGTGGAATATAAGGACTACAGAATATCAGAGGCCAGATAGTAATAACTAACTAGCATAATGAATTGGCCCATAATTACCTAAGTGGGAAAGAAGAATGGAGTGATAACAAAGGGTCCATGGCCCATAAGTATCTATGGCAATGGTAAATAGACCATGGTATTTCTAAAGCTGAAACAGAAAAATAAACCAAAAACATTACTTGATTTGTACAATCAAAGACAGTCAAAAACTGAATGATGAAGTCAGTCACTACAACAGAAAACTAGCTATTCCTTGTTCAATTTCTAGACCTGAACCAGTTAGGTTTCTGATACAAGATCTATCAAAGAAGGTTAGAGACCCTTCTAAGGGGTGTCCTTGAAGCAATAAAATAAGTGTATCAGTTTGTCCAATTCCCCCCAAAATAGAACATTTTCTCCAGATTGTGGCTTTATTTTCAGGTTTTTGAGGTATCTAAAAACATATATTTGGAAACAAAGCAATCACATCATGATTATCACATCTGTAAAACAATTTTTAAAAATGCAATATTTATAAGATCTGGATGATCATGAGCTATTCATTTTTATTGTTTTCTTCATAAGTTTCCTTTAATTTTAATAACTGTTTTACAAAGATTGTGTATTATATTGGCAAATTCTGGAATAAAAATCTACACCTGGTATGTTGCAATGTGGAAACAAAGTCACAGAACTATTTTCAGACATGACTACCAGGTTTAAAAATGAACACTGAAAAATGTATCCAATGAAGAGTGCTGATACCATAGAAAAGGCAGAAGCAGAGGGCTTCTGGGCTTTTCTGGAAGAAGCCCTTTCACTTCCTGCTTCTAGCTCCAACACCAGAGATGGAAACTTGAGACCAAAAATCCAATCCAACTGGCCATCTTAAGTGTTTGTAAAAATCTTTTAGTTTACATTTTGAACATAATATATAAGAACTAAAACATAGATCAGTATTCTCAAAGAGCAGCTATAGACACACAGTTGAACCATGAGCACATCCTACTTTTGCACTAGAAAGAATGGAGAATAATCTGTCCCTCCTAATAAATCACTGGACATCAATCACTAGACTTTTATAGTAGTAGACCTGTTCTATTTACATAAATCTTCCACTATATATGTTTGTGTGTGAATATCCTTATGTGTACAATGTGTATTAATGAAACAATAAAAATAAATCAAATTATGAGCTGATCGAAATAGCAAATTAACACTATAATGTTAGATGAGCCAAATAATAGCTGTAAAGCTAAGATAAATATTAATCACAAACTATAAATTTATTACTGAATCCATGGAATTATATTATAGTTTTTGCTGGTAAGAAATAAATGTGCATGAAATGAATTTTCAATCCAGTATATGTCAAAGACATGAAGGTATAAAAATAAGCAACAAAGAGCCTATCTATAAAGAGGATATTAGAAGACTTTCCCTAGGCAATTTAATCTTTTTTTTCTAAATGAAAATACAACAAAGATGACATTAGAGAGATTCTGTTTACATAAAATTTGATCACAAGCTTGTGAAATAAGATTTGCTGTGTTTGTGTGTGTGTGCATATGTGTAGTATGTTGCCTAAAATTAAATGTCATTAGGCACACAGACACATCAGGATCACCTGGGCACCTGCTATTACACTTGACCTTGTAATATCCTTTTTCTATTCTCAGAGGACTTCAAATTAATAAAATTGTAGATTTTCCTTCAAGGCATAGACCTATGACTAAGTCTACATTTCTCCTCTGTGACCTTCCAAGTAGACAAGATGCCAAAATGGGCTTGGTGATCAATTGGAATTCACTGTTATGTGCAGAATATTCTGAAAGACCCCTTAAATACCTACAGATCCTTAAATTTTATCTGGCTGTTGATAAAATAGCAAACGCTGAAAATCAAAAAATGTATAATCTATAATTTTAGTATGAGTGATTCCTAAAAAATTACTTTTAGATCTTAAGTAAAATATTAAAATATAAAACAGTAATTAGAGCTATTTGGGTGGCTTTAATAGAGAACATAAAAACTATAATTTTGGGTCAGGAACATCTATTACCACATAGATTGTACTAGAGTAATTTGTCTATATATATTCAAGGAGTCTTATTTATGGACTGAAAGAATAGAAAACCTTGGTCATCATACGTAATAGGAAGACAGGGATAACCTCTGTTCTAAATCAGATGCCTGCCATTAATTAAATGAGATAGTTAAATTAGTTAATTCATACAAGCAGCCTAAAAGATTACCTGCCATATGGCAAATCTTGTATAAGCATTTGTTGTTCTTATTATAATTACTTAAAGATTCTAGTAAAGTAAGGGGTAGAGAAGACATGCATAGGAAATTCAGACTATGAAAATGATGTATGAATTTGCCAAGAATAGAGAACTCTTCATAAGAAAGCCATAGCTAAATATTTATGCACACAAATTAAAATCCTATAACTCCATAAAAGTGGGGTACTTTAACATTCCATTTACAGAGCAGGACAGATCCTGTAAACAGGAACTAAACAAAGATACAGGGGACTTAAATGCAACCCTAGAATAACTTAATGGACATATACAGAATACATTTTTCCAAAGCTAAGAAATAAATGTTCTTCTCATCAGTCCAGGGAACATCCTTTAAAATAGATCATATCTTAGGACACAAATAAAACCTCAAAAAAATCAACAGAATTGGAATTATACCTTGTATTTCATCAGATTACTAGACAATAAAGGTGAAACTCAACTCCAACAAAATTTTACATTCCCACTCAAAGGCATGGAAACAAAAAGGAAGAGATAAAGGAGAAATCCTCAATTTCCTTGAACAGAGCAACAAGGAAACAAGCTAGTAAAACCTCTGGGACACTGCAAAAGCACTTCACTAAGAGAAAATTATATAAGACGCCCATTCAAAAAACATGGAGACAGCCCATCAATATCACAATGAATAATCTTAAAGAAATGGAAAAAGAAAAGCAATCTAATCCCAAACCTAGAAAAAGAAAAGAAATAACCAAAATTAATTCAGAAATAAATGAAAATGAAAACAAAAGAATCATTCAGGAAATTAATGAAACAAAAAGTTAGTTCTTTGTAAAGGTAAATAAAGTCAATAAAACATTGGCCAGATTAACTAGAAACAGAAAAGTGAAATCTTTAATAACATTAATTAGAAATGATAAGGGAGAAGTAGCAACTGATATCACAGAGAAATAAGAGATTATTTTTGACTACTACAAAAAACCTCTATGCTCAGAAATTTGACAATGTGGAGGAAATGGACCAATACGTGGAATCACAGCATCTCCTAAGACATAAACAGGAAGAAATAGATCTCTTGAACAGATCAACATCAAGCACTGAGTTTGAAGAAACAATTAAAAAGCTTCCCAAAACCAAGTCCTGGACCAGATGTTTCCCACCAGAATTCTATTAAACCTTTAAAGATGAGCTTATACCTATACTGCAGAAACTATTCCAAAACATTGAGAAAGAAGGAACCATTCCCAATGCATTCTGTGGAGCAAACATCACCCTGATTCCAAAACCAGGAAAGGACCCAAATAAAAACTACAGACCAATTTCTCTGATAAACATACATGCAAAAAAACTCAACAAAATCTTACTCAATAGATTATAGCTGCACATTAAAAAAATTATACATCTATACATCATGATCAAGTAGGCTTCCTCCAAGGGATGCAAGGCTGGATTAACATATGTAAATTTATAAATGTGATCCAATGTATCAATTGAAGCAAAAACAAAGACCATATGATCCTCTTAATAGATGCAGAAAAAGCATTTGACAAAATTCAATATCCTTTTTTAACAAGAGCACTTAAGAAAATAGGCATAGGTGACACATTTCTTAAGCTGATTTATGTTATCCATGACAAACATGATAAGATATTAACAAATGGAAGAACATATCATGATCTTGGCTGGGAAGAATCAACATTGTTAAAATGTTTATTCTACTCAAAACAATCTACAGATTCAATCCAATCCCCATTAAAACAGCAACATTATAAATTGAAGAACTAGAAAAAACAATACTTCATTTTTTATGGAAACAGAAACAAACAAACAACAACAACAAAAAAAACCATATAGCCTAGGCTATTCTTTGTAACGAAGACAAAGCCAGAAGTATCAATCTACCAGACTTCAGGCTATATTACAAGTCCACAATAATTAAAACAGCATGGTATTGCCACAAGAACAGAGACATAGACATATGGAATTGAAAAGAAAACCAAGAGAGGAAACCAGTGTCTACTTGCCATCTGATCTTTTATAAACCTAACAAAAGCATACAATGGGGAAAAGAATCCCTATTCAAAAAATTATGATGGGAGAACTGTATAACCACATGTAAAAGACTGAAACTCAACCCACACCTTTTACCACTTACAAAAAATTGACTCAAGATGAATAAAAGATTTAAATTTAAGACATGAAATGATAAAAATTTTACAAGAAAGTGTGGGTAAAACTTAATGATGTTAGACTGGGGAAATATTTTATAACAAATACTTTAGCAGCAATCGCAACAAAAATAAAAATAAACAAATGTGACTTTATTAGGCTGAAAAGCTTCTTCATGGGTTAGAACACAACAGGTAAAACAAATAGACCACCTTCAGAAGGGTAAAATATATTTGCATGGTATGAATCTGACAAAGGCTTAATAACAGGAATCTATAGAGAGTTCCAATTAGTCAACAAAAAAAGAGCAAACAATCCCATATACCACTGTACAAGAGACATGAACAGAACCTTCTCTGAGAAGACAGACAAATGGCTAACAAACACTTGAAAAAATGCTCATTGTCCATGACCATCAGAGAAACATAAATAAAAACTAACCTGAGATATCACCTAATCCCAATAAAATTAGCCCACTTCACAAAGTCTCAAAGCAGTAGATGTTGGCATTGATGTGGAGAGAAGGGAACACTTTTATACTGCTGGAGGGACTGCAAACTAATACAACCTCTTTTGAATGAGGTATGGAGCATCCTAGAGGACCTCAAATTTGACCTCCCATTTGACCCTACAATCCCATTATTAGGCATCTACTCAGAATATAAAAAATAATTTTATCATAAGGACATTTGCACTAGATTGTTCATCACAGCTCAATTTACAATCACCAAGATGTTACAACAACCTAAATGACCACCAATCCAGGAATGGATTAACAAGCTGTCATATATGTATACCATGGAATACTATTCAGTCATTAAAAGATGGAGACTTTACATCTTTTGTATTAACCTGGATGGAGATGGAACACATTCTTCTTCATAAAGTATCACAAGAATGGAAAAGCAAAAATCCAATATATTCAATATCAATATGAAGCCAGTAGATGATCTAAAACACAATCCACATAAAAGAAAAACTCAAATCAATTCAATTTGGGAGGCCAGGGAATGAGGGACTGGGGAGAGGTGGATGGATATGCTCCTATTTAATGGGCACAGTTTTAGGGTTCTTGCACACCTCTTGGGAGCAGGAAACAATTACAAGTTCCTTGCTGGTGTTTGATTACATATGAGCACCCATTGTGAGTAGTAGTTCCAGAAAACTAACCAATATGTTCAAACCTAGCCTGACTTGTACATAGAGGAACTTGAACAAAATACTCAAGATAATGGACCAAAAAAAAAAAAAAAAATCAATCTAGACAATAAGATAAATTATTCATAAGAGTGTCTAATAAATATGCAATATAAAATGCAGAACTTGAAAATATAACAGAGATCTAGTAAACAAAGCTAAAAAGTCCAATTTCCATGTAGAAGGAAGTAGAAAATAGCAAGCTCAACAATCATATAACAAGTACATGCAAGCATAACTTATGCTATTGCTGGCTGAAGCAGAAACAAACGCTATCTTGCAGTAGGATGTAAATGGTCCAGGTTTAATTTTTTAAAATAACATTCAAATAATTAAGATATTTATTTTCTAGAAAGCCTACAGAGTATTTGTTGAACTTAAAATCATGTTGTTATTTCTTCTTTAATTTAGTAAAGTCCATCTTTTGGGCCATAGTTTCAGGAAAGTCCATCTTTTGGGCCATAGTTTCAGTCATGGATTGAAAATGAATATAGTCATTAAAGTTTTCTTTAGACAAAAGTCTATGTTGTCTGATATGAATAAAGTGTATTCACATATTAATTGTATCGGTAGAGAAGAACTTAGAACACACAATTAGGATCATGAGTAAAAACATCAACTATACCTATAAAGTAAACAAGACCACTACAGTCCTTATTCTGTGTTCTCTCGGCAAGCGCCCAGCCCAGTGTGTTGAGTAACAGGGAGTTGAGTGGCTTCAAGTTGCATAATGGATAAAGGGCAATCTCTAGTATCTTGTAAAACATAATGTATGGATCCCTAGAGATTGGGAAAATTTTTAGCACAATATTTGAAAGTTCTAATGTTGAAGACCAGACAAATGTTTTCTATCTTTCTCAATCAATAAAACACTTTAAAATCTCAGAAAATAAATTTGTCTAATATTGGGTATTTATCCATTTGCCTTGTAAAATCAAATCATCTTTTTCATCTGTCTCTCCAATTTCCATTTCCGAAATGTTTCATAATCACATAATAGCAACACAGTATTTTTTAAACTGCCTAAAAAAAGATGCCATATGAATGCAAAATAGTATCAGCTATTTTAAACTATTATTATATAGTATTAAATACCAACAAGTTACGTGGTTTTCAATTTCCTGTTACAACTCACATATACTACCATGAAGGGAATGCACCAAATTAAAATGCTAAAGAGTCGAAAACTAGTTGGAACTTTGCGAAACTGTCATTATTTAAGCAGTTTAGAGAAAACTGTGCTTCAAAAAAAAAAAAAAACAGCCAATGCACATAAAAAAGAATTAGGTTGATGCGACGTACCTCTTCTGAATGCAGAGAGAGCGAGGACACTAAACAAGTCAGATTAATATAAAGAAATGGGTTGCTTTCCCAGAATCATTTTGTAATCAGGTAATGTATCACATTATCCAATCATCCCTGACAGGAAGGCTGCTTTATCCTACCTTGATAAAAAGTGCAGTGTAAACTTTATCACCTGAAATTATAGCTTTTAAAATTGAATTATATTATTTTACATCAGCCATGTCAGGGCTTTTACAAATTGTTAATCTCCTGGTAAACATTCTCACTAGCTAAAAAACAATTATTATTTATAAACAAAGTGAATGTGTTAGGAAAATGTAACAGATAGTTATTATGCATAAATTGCCTGTGATCCCTTAGGACTAGAAAATTAGATGTTGCATCTCTTAGGGCCATCCTAGGAGGAATATTGATAAGTAAATAGAATAACTGAACATGTGGTAAATTACCATTTTAATGAATCATGATCTTCCTAAATTCAGGAGGCAGCACCTTTCAGGAAAGTATTAAAATTGGGAAATGGATATGAAAGCATTCTAAAAATGAATTAAGAAAACAATGATCTTTAATAGTGAGTTTACATTTAGAAATAAAAGAGAATATTTTCCTTTATGTATAGCAAACTGTATAGTTCTTATTAAGTGGAAATATTATAACAAAACACAGCACTGAGCACTCTTCTTGATCAAATGTGGATGGAAAACAACACAATAATATAATTCTCCTAAGCTGTTACTGTACCTCCTGAAAAATATTCCTCTGAGGATGGCCCTAAGCAGAAATGTATCCAGAAGGCTTTCCTTTCCATTTATGATTCTTATGTAAACTTTATGCTAATACACATAAAAGTCCAAGCACCTTATATTCCAGAAAATAAATACATTTCAAATATCTTCAATAAAAATTTAATTGTCATGATTTTGATGAACTAAAAAATTATTATTTTTCTCATTTTCAATGATATATGCACTTTTTAATAGCTAACTCTTTCTAAAGACAATTATTTAAGTACGTGAATTTTCATGAAAAGTTAGCTCATTTTTATTATCCCATTTTCATTAACTTTTATAAAATGCTTACTAATGTTCTCAAAATTCCTTTTAAGAATTCATTGCTAAAAAAAAAAAAAAAAAAAAAAAATTCATTGCTTCATCTTGAGAAATACATCACTTATGCTATCCAAGGAAAAAGTTTGAGATCTCCCATACAGTTTTGAAAAAAATTCATAGACAAAATTTTTATTTAGATGATTTCTGACACTGAATAGAAATGTTGAACATGTCTTTGGCACCTTAATACCTTGTCTTTGGCACAATCCATATGTATTTTTGGCCCGGCACAGTGGCTTATGCCTGTAATCCTACACTCTGGGAGGCTGAGGCAGATGGATCTCTTGAGTTCAGGAGTTTGAGATCAGCCTGAGCAAAGTGAGATCACATCTCTACTAAAAATAGAAAAATTAACTGAACATGCTGGTAGACAATTCTTAGGAGGCTGAGCAAGAGGATCACTGAACCCAGGAGTTTGAGTTTGCTGTTAGGCCACAGGACTTAAACCCAGGCAATAGAGTGAGACTCTGTCTTAAAAAAAAAAAAAAAAAATCCATTTGAATTTTAAGTAAGCCACATCAGGCATATTTTACTCTTTTTTCTTACTTTGAAGGCTATTTGAAAGCTAAAACACTTTATTTTTATGAAATCACTACACTATAATGAAATACCCTTTTTTAACACCAAAATGTCTACTCTCATAATAATAATTATTTTTTTAAGTTTTTCAACTTGACGGGGCACACGCTTTATCCTGTTTTGGAATTTTCCCCGATACTGTTTAAAATTTTTTTTTCATAAATTAGAGTAAGACTTCGAATAATATTCCTTTTCCTGGTTATAAAATCTAAAGAATACAACAATGGAATTTGATTTGAGAAGTCTTCAAGATAAAACATATTCTTGTAAACAGCCATTCCTTCAGGGACAGTTCTAGAAGTGGGTGTACATGAATCCCTGAGGGTAAGAAAACTATTCCATTTTCCATTTGTTTAGGAAAAGCTAGAAGGTTATTTATATTCTAATAGATTTATTAATAGAACTGAAAAGGCAATAACCTCACCTGTATAGTAATCAGTGAAGCCAGAGATAGTGGAAAATCAACTTTACATAAAGGGAAGTTTTGACAGTAACAATTCTGTCTTTGAAATTTTTTTTTTTAAATTTTTTTTTTTTTATTATAGATAAAAATATGCACCATAGATGTGGCCCAACCCATCACCCTCCCTCCACCCAAACCTCCCCCCTCCCTTCCCCTTCCTTGGTCCTTTCCTCATGGTCTTGTGGTATAGTTGGGTTATAGCC
>CAUYPK010136225.1:0-35154 GCA_963574355.1 Loris lydekkerianus | reverse complement strand
TCCTACCTGAAATTCAAATTGCTTTGTGAGCAAAGCAATAAAAAGAGTGAAAAACAACTGGTCTCCATTCATTCCAGCTGTTGCTCTCCAGACTCTCTGGGTTCTTAACTCTTTCCAAGGCAGGTCCCAGACCCTTCCTCACAATCCTCTAAATTCCCAGACACTCTTCCAAGTAACACATTTGCTTTTGTCAGCCAGAGTCAATTTCTGTGGCTTGCAAACCAAGAATCTGAACTGAACTCTTAACTTGCAACTTTCAACCTATTAAAATAGTGAGAGCTTTCAAACCTTACCTATTTTAAGATTCATCTAAGACAGAAAAAATACAGATTCTTGAGTTCTGTTTTAGGCTCACAAAATCAGAATTTCCAGGATTGGGACCTAAGAAAACTGTTTTGTCCTAAGCTCCTCAAGTAATTTTTTTTTTTCCTAGAAAAATAAATTTAATTTTCATCCTTTTCTCCCTAGTTCCTAATTCTTGTCCATCTGCTGTGTGGGTCCCCTTCCTATGATCTCAATTTATAAATGGTATTATGCTGCACCCATCTTTCTACCTCTTGCTTTCCTCACTATCTTTTGAGATCTATTTATATTGAGGTGCTGCATAGAATCTTATTATTTGCACGTATTGCTCTTTGTTTATGCATTCCCCTGATTATGGGAATTTAACTGCTTTCATATTTTTCCTAATAAAAACAACATTACAATAGACATTCTCCTTGGATACCCTGTTAAAATATTTCTATCATATACACAAAGGGTAGAAATGCTAGATTGTAGCCATATACGTACACAGTTTCACTAAATTATTCTAAATTGCTTTTTACTAAATTGCATAATTTACTATTAAGGCCATGAGGTTCACTGTTTTCTCCACAACCCTGATAATGCTTAGTACTATCTAATATCAGTTTTTATTTTTCTAATGTGGTAGATGTTACCAAGATGTCATCATTCAAATTTGCCTTTATTTGGCTGTTATTTCTTTATGTGCTTATTAGTCACCCAGGCCTACCTGAGATGCTTACTTGAATATATATTTCTTACGGGTTTTCTTTTGTACCCAATTATATTGTATAAAAATGGTCACAGCAATATTTTCCATCCCATATTTGCTTCCAGAACCTTGTCATTTCCTTTCTATGTGTATCACCTTCCTTGAATCTGGGCAGGACTTCGTAGCTGCCTTGATGAATGTTATAGAAACGGCTCCATGACTTTTCAGGCTGGGTCAGAAAAGAGAACAGTGTCTCCCTGTTCTCTCTCCTGCTTCCCATCTTCTTTTTTTTTTTTTTTTTTTTTTAAGACAGTGTATCACTGTGTTGCCCAGGTAGAGTGCAGTGGCATTATCATAGCTCATTGCAACTGCCAACTCCTGATGATCTCAAGGGCTCAAGTGATCTTCCTGCCTCAGCCTCCCAAGTAGCTGGGACTACAGGTGTGTGCCAGCATGCCCAGCTAATTTTGGTATTTTTTGTAGAAATGGGGGGGGGGGGGTGTGTCTCACTATGCTGCCGAGGCTGGTCTTGAACTCCTGAAGTGATCCTCTAGCCGCAGCCTCTCAGAGTGCTAGTATTACAAGAATGAGCCACCACATCAGTCCTCTCTTGGATTTTACCCTTGAAACCCAGCCATGGTGTTATAAAGAAACCCAGACCACCTGACCAAGCAGTGCTAGGTATTCCGGATAACATCTCCAGCTAAGAATCTGACTACTTGTCAGTTTCCATCTGTGAATAAGCAAATCTCTGGGATAGGGGTCAGCAACATTTTCTTTAAGGGTCAAATAGCAAACATTTAAAACATTCTGAGTTTGTGGGTATATAAAAACAGTGAGGGTTTGGCCTAGGAGCCTATGGTTGCCCTGCTTTCCAAGGTTCCTGTCTCCAACCTTCCAAATGCCTCAGCTGAAGAGCAGTGAGCAGAGATGAGTGAGCTGTGCCCAGATGGCCCATCCATAAACAAAACAAAGGTCTTATCTGAAGCCACTGAATGTCAGGGTAATTTCTTTTGCAGCTGTGATAACTTGAACAGCTGTTTTTTTTTTTTTTTTTTCTTGCTGGTTTTTAGAAATTCTCTATTTGTTCTACATGGTAACCATTCATGAGTTTTATATATTGTTAATGTCTTGAACCAGTCTATCCATTTTATCTGTAAAGTAGAAATTTTATCTTTAAAGTAGAAATCTTCATTTCCTAGGTTATCAAAATATTAATTATTAATTGGATATACTGGGCATGTTATTTTTGTGTTCTTACATTAACAACATTATGTTCCTAATTTAATGTACATAGGTACATTAAACGAGAATAATAATAGTACCTAATTTATAGATTAATAATAATAGTACCTATCCCAATTGAATGAACAAAACAGTCTAACATATATTAATTACTATAAAGGGGCTATAAGAAATGCAACAAATAATTTCTCTTTATAACACATACATTTTGTGCATCATTTAAGAAATCTTTTTTCTTGTCTGATGTGATCAGGTATTGGGGAAAAAAAAAAAAAAAAACTCTTCCATTTCTTCTCGTGCTGTCCATATTTATTTTGGTATCAAGTTTATGCTAACCTGAAAAACCTTAATTGTACATATTTTTTTCTTTTTCTGTTTTCTAAAATGTCTAAGACATAGTTTTACCTCTTCCTTGAAAGTTTGATAAACCTCCTCAATAAAAATGCTTTGGAGGTGGGGTGTTGTAGAGGGTAAGGAGAAAATCACTATTTCTGTTTTTCTAATTGGTATCAGTTTGTTCAACCTCTCGGTTTCTTTAGGGTCAGTTTTAACATTTCATATTTTTATTGGAAATTCTATTTGCATCTAAGTTGTAAAATACATTGGAGTATATTTGTTTATACTAATGTGCTAACAAGATTTTGTAAATCTCTGCTTTGTTTTATTTGAGGTTGTCTTATTTGCCTTCCTTATTTTGCTTCCTTGGGGTCTTTCTCTTTCTCATGATCAATTTTGCCATAATTGTTTATAAGTATATTAGTGATTTCAAACAACAAACATTGATTTTTTTAATAATTTCAATTTTCTTTTTAGTTCTCTAATTTTATTTATTTCCACCACTATCTTTATTTCCTTCTTTTTTTGTTTCTTTATGTTTACTCAGGGGCTTGTTCTCTAGCTTTCTTTAGCTGAATAATTAACTAATTTACTTTCTTTTCTGGATTATGATAGATGTATTCAAATCCATAATTTTCCCTTTAAGTTCTGTTTAACCTGAGTGCTACAAAATTGAAATATAGTACTTTTATTTACTTCAATTATATGTATTTGACACTCTCTTTTTATTGTATTCTTTTTTTTGTATGTAGAAATAATTTTTATTTATTAGCAATTAAAAACTACTTTGACCAAAACAGCATTCTCCAAAACAAACTGCTATGTTATTACATTATCTGGTCTGTCTTTCCTAACAATGTGTTGAACAAAAATGCCCAGGAATTTTTCCCCAAAATAAGATTTTTTAAAAAATTAGAATATTATGGGGCCAAAATCAGATTTAACTTTATAATCTATGTTATATTTTCAGAACAATTTGGATTCTAATATCTTAATTATAAAAGTATGTGTACTTACTTGTTTCCAAGACATTTTGTGATTAAAATTTTTTACTGATGTTGTCAACTCTTTTGTGCGAGTATACATATTTTATGTATTTACACACATGTATATTTATACATATGTACATTTTGCTGAAAAACGGACTATTTCTGAGAGCAGTTTTACCTTCACAGGAAAATTGAATGGAAGGTACAGAGATTTCCCATGTAGCCTCTGCCCTCACATGCACACAGCCTGCTCTGCTGTTAGCGTCCCTCACTGGAGTGGTACATTTATTACGACTGATAAAACTACATTGACCTTTGAATCTTTATTATCCAAAGTCCATAGTTTACTCTTGGTAGTGTACATTCTTTGGATTTTAACAAATTTATAATGACATATATCCACCATGTTAATGTCCTACAGGATAGCTTCGCTACCCTAAAAATTCTCCGTAATCCACCTATTTATGCCAACTTTTCTACAACCCTTGACAACCATGGTCTTTTTATTATCTCCATGGTTTTGCCTTTTCCAGAATGTTGTAAAGCTGGACTTATATAGGAGGTAGCCTTTTCAGATTATCTTTCCTTTACTTCTTCTTGTGGCTTGATAGCCCATTTCCTTTTAGCACTGAGTAATATGCTATTGTCTGGACGTGCCATAGTTTATCCATCGCTTACTGAAAAACCTCTTGGTTGCTTCCACGTTTTGGCAGTTATGAATAAGGCTGCTATAAACATCTGTGTGTTTTTGTGTGGACATAAATTTTCACGTCTTTTGGGTAAATCCTGAGAAGTGTGATTTCTGACTAAGAGTACATTGAGTTTTCTAAGAAAGTGCCAAATTGTCTTCTAAAGTGGCTGTACCATGTTACGTCCCCACTGGCAATGAATGAGGGTTTCTGTTGCTCCACATCTTTTGCCAGCATTTGGGGTTGTCATTGTTCTGGCCATTCTAGTAAGTTTGTAGTGGGATCTCAAATTGTTTTAGTTTGCACTTTCCTGGAGCCATGTAATATTTAGTATCTTTTCACATGCTAATTCCTTCCTGTTCTGCGTATCTTCTTTGGTGAGGTGTATGTTTAGGTCCTTTGCCTGTTTTTTTATTTGGGTTTGTCATTTTCTTATTTCTGAGTTTTAAGAGTTCTTTGTATATTTTGGATAATAGTCTCTATGAATGTGTCTTTTGCAAATTTATTTTCAGTCTGCAGCTTGTCTTCTCACTTTCTTGACAGTATCTTTCACAGGGCAGAAGTTTTAATTTTAACAAATTCCAACTTGTTGATTATCTCTTTCATGGATCACGCCTGGGGTATTTTATCTAAAAGTCATTGTCGAAAGTTTACTAAATTTTCTCCTATGTTATCTTCTAGGAGTTTTATAATTCTGTGTTTTGCTTTTAGTTTTGTGGCTCAGTTTGAATTAATTTTTGTGAAGAACATAAGGTTATATCCAGATTCATAGTTTTGTTTTGCGTCTGGGTGTCTAGTTGTTCTAGCTCCATTTTTTCAAAAGACTATCTTTTATTCACTCCATTGTCGTTGTTCTTTTGTCAAATATAAGTTGATGATAAATATGTAGGTCTATTTCTGGATTCTCTGTTCTGTTCTATTAATCCATTAGTCTGTTCGTTTGCCAATACCATATTGTTTTGATAATTGTACCTTTATGGTAAATTTTAAAATCAAGTAGTGCCAGTTATCCAACATTGTTCTTTTTCTTCAATACTCTGTTGGTTATTATGGGGTTATTATAAACTTTAGACTCAATTTGTCACTATCCACAGAATAACTTACTGAAGATGTTGACTGAGATTGCACAGCATCTCTGGATTGACTTGGAAGAACAGATTATCTTGACACTACTGAATATTTCTATTCATTTTGGGGGTGCTTATGTAAATAGCATTGTGTTTTTAATTCTTAATTCCACTTGTTCTTTGATATATAGGAAAGTGCTTGACTTTTGTACAATAATCATATATACTATAACCTTGCTATAACCTTGCTCATTGGCTCCAGGGTGGTTTTTTTGTTTTCTGGGTTTTATTTCTCTTTAGGTCAATTCTTTCAGATTTTCCATATATATAATCATATTATCTGCAAACAAAACAGTTTTGCTTCTTTCTTCCCAATCTGTAGAAATTTTATTTCTTTTTCTTGTCTTATTGCTTTAGCTGGACATCCAGTATAATGTTAAAAACAAATGGTGGGAGGGGACATTCTTGCCTTGTTCCTGGTCTTAGAAGGAAAGCTTCTAGTTTCTCACCATTAATTATGATGTTATCTGTAGGTTTTTTATAGATAGTCTTTACCATGTTGGAGAAGATCCCCTCTATTACATTGACCTAGAAATTTTAATAATATGAATAGGTGTTGGATTGTATCATATGCTTTGTCTATATCTGTTAATGTTATCATGTGATTTTTTTTCTTTAGCCTATTGATGTGATGAATTACATTAATTGATTTTCAAACGTTGAACCAGTCTTGAATACCTGGGATAAATTCCAGTTGGTTGTGGGGTTTAGTTATTTTTGTATGCTGCTGGATTCCATATGCTAATATTTTGTTGAGGGTTTTTGCATCTATGTTTATGAGAGACATTGGTCTGTAGTTCTCTTTTCTTAAAGTGTCTTTATCTGGTTTTAATATTAGGATAATGCTAGTCTCATAGGTTGAGTTTTGTGGGAAGTAATCCATCTGCTTCTGTTTTCTAGAAGAGAACATAGAGAATTGGCAAATATTTGGTAGAATTCACCAGGGAGCCCATCTGGACTGAGTGCTTTCTATTTTGGAAGGTTATTAATTATTGATCCAATTTATTTAATAAATATAGGACTATTAAAATTATCTATTATTTCTTGTATGAGTTTTGGCAGATTGTGTTTTTCAAGAAATTTTTCTATTTCATCTGGGTTATCAAAATGACAGACATAGAGTTGTTAATGATATTCCTTTATTATTCTTTTAATGTCCATGATCTGTAAGGATATTCCCTCTTTCATTTCTGATATTAGTAATTTGTGTTTTCTCTCTCTTTTTTTCCCTCTTTGCCTGGCTACAGGATTATTGATTTTCTTGATCTTTTCAAAGAACAGCTTTTGGTTTCACTTATTTTCTCCATTTATCTACTCTCTTTGATTTTTTTATTTCTGTTCTAATTTTTATTATTTATTTTCTTCTGATTACTTTGAATTTAATTTCCTCTTCTTTTTCTAGTTTTCTACATGAAAGTTTAACTGACTGGTTTTAGATCTTTCTTCTTTTCAAATATATGCATTAAATGCTATAAATTTTCCTCTTATCACTGCTTTTGCTGTACCCCATAAATTTCGAGAGGTTGTATTTTCATTTCATTTAGTTAATTATATTTTGAAATATCTTTGAAGATTTCTTTTTTGACTCATGTGTTATCTAAGAGTATGTTGTTTAATTTCCAAGTATTTCTATGATATTCTAATGATCTTTCTGTTATTGAATTCTACTTTAATTTCACTGTGGTCTGAGAGCAAACACTGTATGATTTCTACCTTTTAAATTTTGTTAGGGTGTATTTTGTGGCCTGTCTTGGTGAATATTCCATTTGAGCTTTATAACAATATGTATTCCATAGGTTTTAGATGAAGTAGTCTATGGGTGTCGATTATAGTCAGTTGATTTATGGTGCTATTGAGTTCAGTTAAATTCTCCTACCATAGCCTTTGGCTATGCAATTATAGGGACAATGAAATCTGATTCTTAGGGACATATTTTCCTGTTCCCCACTGTGTATCAGCTGAAGAATTCCCTTCCACATCTTCCTGGAAAAGCTGTTGCTACTTCTGAGACCTGTCCCTCCTATTAGGGCCTGTCCCTTTGTCATGAGCTCCACAGACAGAATCCCCCCTTCACTTTGGAATTTTCTAGATCTTAAGTAACTTGTGGTATCTCAATCACAAGAGTTAGGCAATTCTACCAGGAGGTATTCTCCCATCACACCAAAATCTAATCCAGACTTACTCTCTCAATCCTTATATCTATTATTATACAATGGGTACAGTAAGACTTAGAGAAAGAGAGACCCCACATTTCCATGACTTTTATGATATTATATGGTTATAATTCCTTCTATTTTATTATTGTTGTTATTGATCTTTCATTATGTCTAATTCATAAATTAAACTTTATCATAAGTAGGCATGTATAGGAAAAAAAACATAGTAGGTGGGTTTGGTCCTATGTGTGGTTTCAGGCTTCCACTGGAGGTCTTAAAAGAAATCACCTGAGGATTAGGGGGGATTGCTGTATTTCAAGATGACTACATTTTCTTACTTCCTACTGTTGGAAATACAGTGGATTTTTCTCTGATCTTCATTGTGAGAACCCAGTAGTGCTCCTAGAGGAAAAGCTAACCTAAGCATGAGAACCACCTATGACTGGGTCCTTCTGGAATCTTTTACTCACTGACTTGTCCAGATTGAGCTTTCAACAATTTTCTCATTACAGTTCTGAAGGAAGAAGAGGAGGACAACATCATTTATTGAGTTGTTGGAAAATATTCTGGTTGGGCACAGTGGCTCATGCCTGTAATCCTAGCACTCTGGGAAGCGGAGGTGGGAGGATCACTTGAGCTCAGGAATTAGAGGCCAGTGTGAGTAAAAGCGAGACCTTGTCTCTACAAAAAATAGAAAAATCAGTTGGGCATGGTGGCAGGTGCCTGTAATCCCAGCTTCTGGGGAGGTTGAAGCAGGAGGATAATTTGAGCCCGGGAGTTTGAGGTTACTGTGAACCTGTGAACTAGGCTGAGGTTATGGCACTCCAGCCTGGGCAACAGAGTGAGACTCTATTTCAAAAAAAAAAAAAAAAGAAAAGAAAAGAAAAGAAAAAAATAAAGAAAAAATCCTAAGACAAAGAGAAGACCTTTGCCCGACCTCCCCAAAGGCATATAATTCTCCTGAAATGAGCTCTAGATGCAGAATGGGGAGGAAATTTGTATCAAGATCAAAATGTTGATTGAAATATATTGGGCATTCAGAGCGACCATAAGACTGACTATGATAGTGAAAGATTAAATTTTGCAGAGGAAGAAGAGAAGGATTTCTACTTCCATGTAGGCTTAAAGGGACAAGTGCAACAAAAAAAGGAGTTTATTTATAATGACATCCTATAAATCCTCTTAATCAACCTACTAATTAGACTAGCCTAACCTTGTCCTGTTTATTACTATAGGTTTGCTTCCATGTGTATAGGATAGTCATCTTCTTTTAATCTTCTATTTTGTTTTGGGTAGCACATTATATGTCTCATGTCTGACTGTAAGTTCTTCAATTGTGGCACTTGTATAGCTCCCTGGGGGAAGACACAACCTCCTCCATCTAGACTTGTGTTCTGCAGTCCTGTGTTCTTCAGGGTAAGTTTAAGCAATTGCAGATTGTATCTCTCAGTGTATATTCTGTTATGGTTTTCTCTGATGTCCCTAGTTTTTACTAGACATCCTAGAACCACAGGATACCATTTCGCTCCTATGCCCCAGACACTGCCCTCCTTTAGTAACAGATACTCCTTCATTAAATTGTGGAGCCTTTTGCATCTGGGTGGTGAGATGCAGGCACGGCCCAGCTAGTTTGCCCCTGTTCCCACTCTGAGTCTGGCTCTGTGGAGGCCCTAATGTCACCATGCCCCTCAGTTCTCTGCTGACCTCTTCGGCTAGGGCCTTGAGCCTCTCCTGGCTTCAGTTTTGCTTTACGTCCCACTCTCTCAGGCTTAGCACTACTGACTGTGTGTACTGCATAAATTGTCTTAGGGTCTGTCCTGTGCCTCTGAGGATATTTGCCAGCATCCCTGACTTCTGCCCACTAGATGCTGTAATATCCCCCACAGCTATGACAAACAAAAATGTCCAGACATTCAAATGTCCCTTAGGGGTCAAAATTTTCCCTAGCTTTTGGTGCTGAGTTTGCTTTCCCCAGTCTTTTGGGGCATCTCTAGGCTTTGCTGTGGCAGTGGGGTGGACAGCTCATTTCTACTTTTTGCCATCTTTTCTATTTATACTGTAACATCTCAACACTAGGTAATTAGAAACCCCAACATTAGCTCCAAAATTACCAGCAGCAAAATCCCTAGTAAGCCCCTTAAAGAGTCTCAGGGCTTCCTCAGGACCTGGATATGGCAGAGGAGGTGTAAGTGGGTTTTCTAGGAGCTGCACCTGTCCCAGGAGCTCTGCATGTATCATCTCCAGTAATCCTCACAAGTCTGCCAGGTTGCAAACTATGACTGTCCTCATTTCCCAATTGGGGAAATGTAGCCCAGAGGTGTAAAGTGACTTAGTTTAGGCACAGTAAGAGCTAGGACCAGGGTCAACACACGTACAACCAGGACTAAGCACTAGAAGAGTCTTTCAATGGGAAAATGACTGAAGACAGCCCAAAGAGGAAACAGATAGATTGTTCCCTAGGCTCTGAAGAAAAAGAGGAGAAGGGAGTTAAAGGGGCTGCTTGCGGCCTGCCACAGGAAGAGGGAGAACACACATCAGCGTCCCGGGACCTGCACAGTGTCTTCCTGTAGCGCCTGTGTCCCACCAGCACAGTAGCTCCTCTTGTCTAGAGTGTCTCGCCCACCTGTGCCCACTTCTTCACCTGCCTGATTCCTACTTGCTGTGTGAAACACAGCTGGATGGCACCTTCTGAGCAGCCCGAGAGCCCAGTCTACACTGGGCGCTCCTTCTAGCTCCCACCGGACTGTTGCTCCGTCCTCTAACAGAGGCTTCGGTTTCTGCTCACCCACTAGTCAGTCAGGCGGAGGGAACAGTTTTGTCTTTCTCACCTCCCTGCGTCTGTGACTTCACACATGACCAAAGAATATTTACAGGTTCCTGAAGAATTTGCCAGGGAACATCTGATAGCTCCTGCTGTTTGTGTGGCAAGGCTGTCCGGTCATGCTGATAGGTGGTAGTAGAGGCAGGGATTGGACAGGGGTGGAGAGACTGACTTGTCTCAGCTTGCTTGAGATTGTCCTGTTTTTAATGCTGAAAGTCTTGCATCTCAGGAAATTCCTCACGCCCAGGCAAAGAGAGACAGCTGGTCACCCTTCAGTGGGAAGATGGAGGTTGGGCAGGCATTGGGAGAACTGGCTTTGTGGCTGTTCCTATAAAGGCAGGTGGCAGCAGCAAAGTGGTTTTTACACTTAAAGGATCAACTGTATTCAGTTGCTTAGCATAGAAATTTACATTAAAATCTATTGAAAATGATAGTTTTTACTCCTTAAGTTTTGACTTAACTACAGTAATAGCAAACTATAGTAATAGCAAAAACAGCAATATTGCACTAGCATGATCACTGACTTCTTTCTCCTCCTGCAGTTTACTTCGGTTTCTCCCAGAGCATGACACATACTTGGGGACCTCCTTTATTGTTCCTGTTGCCACATTTATTTTGGCCTTGGCCTAATCATCCTGCTGAGAGACTGTGTGCCTCTTACCAGCCAAGTTTCAGGGAGCCTCTTGCCTCCTCCCTACCTCCCCCCAGGGGATCTTGGGAGTTTCCTCCTGTGTCACTGGGGTTGTTTTCTCTGTTGGAGACAGTCTGGGGACTGCTCCTAAAGCAGTTTTATCCTAGGCCGAGGCTTCACACTCTGCCTTGCCCTATCTGAGTTCTTCCTCTGGCTCTTTCAGATAAGAAAGGGACTTTGGAATCAGAAATTTGGCATCAGATGTGAAGTCTGGTATCTGAGGCTGAAATCTGGCATGTGGAGAATAGACAAATGATTTTGTGAGTTCACTGTTTTTAAATGTAAGAGAACAAATAACAACAATAATTTAATTTTGGTTTTTGTCTTCCTGTTCGTGTCTTTCTTGTTTACTTAAGCATAGTAGCCTGTTGACAGCAGCAAGCTCACAAACAGAAGTGAAGATAGAGTAGCTTTGATCCTCCTCTAAGGAATTAAGACCTAGTTGTCCCTGGCTGCCCTCTGATGCAGAATAGTTCCAGGGTCTTCACATTAGCTAGCGCCCAGCACCTACCTTGCTTGCCCACACCAGATTCCATGTCACCCCCCTCCATCCAGAAACCATTTGCAGAATAGAGTAGTGGTGGCAAGCCCAAATCTCACTGCCTACCAGCTGTGTGTGCTTCAGCAATCTTTAAGCTTTCCCCATCTATAGAGTGGTTATATTAATCTCTCTCATCATTTGGAAGGATTAAATGAGATAGTTTCTGTGATCATTTTCTAGAGTGATGGAGTGTTCGAAGGGCTCAGTAAAAGTTAGCTCAGTAGTTCTCATTTGAAGTCAGTTTTGCTCCTAGGGGATGTGTCAAAAGATACATTTAGTTGTCATACCTTGGGACAGGGGGTATGTCACTAAACATCCTGCAATGCAGAGGACAGCCCCTCACTTCCCTACCACACCAAAAAAAAAGCATTATTCTAGTCAAAATATCTGGGTGAGCTGTTAGTGTATGATTATTCCAGTGGAAATAATGCCTCTTTAGTTTGGATTAGCTTCATGGAGATAAAGAGCACTAGAAATGGAAGATATATGAGCAATTATCAAATCCTATCAACTTACTTTTAACATGCGTGTTACCAAAACAAGTAGATGCTTAGCAATGTGGGATTAACTAGTAAATATGGTTGATCAAAATGTCCTTGTTATTGTATAACAAGAGAGAATTGGCTCTCTATCCAAGACAGAGAGTCTAGGACTCCATGCACATATTGGGTCTCTTTAGTCCTTCTATATCTTAGAAGATAAACTACTAAGTCCTGAGGCTTCACTTCTTAAAAAACAATCAATGTGTCTATAAGTTTTGCTTATGAAAGCAATATTACATAAATTTGTTGTTCAAGGATTGAAATTTACCATTCTTCATGGGTTTGGCTTTATTCAGAGTTGGAAAAGACTCCATAACTTGTTCAGACCAGTGAGGCTGCCAAGCCCTTGGAGTCTCTGTAATTAATTCAATTCATATTTACTGAGCACCAAACTATTTGCCCAAACCTCTAATATGAGACAGCAATGGAGAAAACAAACACACAGTCTGGTAGGGAAGATGGAGACTATACAACTAATTATAAGTATGACAAATGTTATAAAAAAGGGACAGATAACAAGGAGATTTCATGGAGTCCAGGAGGGCTAGAACACTCACGGTGGAAGTGACATTTAAGCTCACTGAGTGAGGGATGTTTCAGCCCCATGAAGATGGGGGTTGAGGGAAGACATTATTTATTGGATGGTGTATTTTTTCAATTGCTCTTAAGTCTAAGTTTGCCATGTGATTACATGGTTTAGAGCCCATACCAGGGAACCGACTCACTCATTTGCTTGTCTGACTCTGCCCAAGTTTAGATAGCATTTTGGGTTTATGCAAGAAGTATTGTACTATTCGCTAATCCTTGAAAGGCAGAATTTTCCAATCTGGCAAAATAAGAACTAATTATATGCTCCTCTTCTTTCAGTCTCCAAATGTTAAATATCTTACATCTTTCTTCTAATAGGCTTCTTGTTTTGTGTTTTTATTTAGCATAAATCAGAGCTAACACAATCCCATTTTTAATAGCTCTCTTTCAGTCTGTTGATATGCCAGTTGATATGAATCATCCTAAATGTCCTTCCTCATGGGCAAGACCCATCTGTCAAGATCTGCACAATAATATTTTCTGCTTATGGGAGACATTGATGTCTCCAGAGCTGAGTGCCCTGCCAAGAAGAACACCACTAAAGCTGCATGCTAATACTCCAAAGCCCTGCAATCTTATCTTTCAGAATTTTCAGAAAAACACAGATCCTATAGACCCACAATTAGCAATAAAAAGAGGTTTTTCTAGTCTGTCCTGGAAGTGGGCTTTGCCATGAGTATAGGATTTCCAGTTTTAACAAACAAAAAATAAACAAATTATTTTAATATGAGTTTATCCTTCATATGGCACATATTTATACTAAAAGAATACTTGTTCTTTATCTCAAACTCTTCACTTACAAAGCATTGTGTAAGGTCAGAAAAGATTTTGATTGTTTATCAAAGACCTTCTTCAGGTCTTTGCTCAATGTCATTTTCTCAGTCAGCCTCCCCTGACCACCTTATTTAAAATTGGGTGATCCCCTCCCCCCCCGTCTCTGTTCCTTGCCATTGTTCCCTTCATAACATTTACCATCAAGTCATTAATGTATTTTATTTATTTACTGTCTTCCTCTCCAGAATGTATACTCTTTGAGAGCATGGATTTTGGTCATTTTATTCACCACGAGATCCTCAGCATTTAGAACAAATCCTGATATACAGCAGGTACTTAGTAAGTAGCTGCCGAAACCATCCATTCATTCATTCAGGCATGCATTTGTAAACTATTAGGAGTGGAAGCATAGCCCATAAGGAGCCCCTGACTTGTGCTTGAATTCTGTCTTTATAAATATCTGTTGTGATGTCAGATGTTGTATCCTTTTCTGTGCCTCTGTTTCCTCTTCTATAAATGAATGTAAGAGTAGTACCTTTTGGATGGATGTGCTAAGAAAAACATAATGTTCATAAAGTATCTAGCACTGTCCCAAGAGAACTATAAGCATTTAATAAATGGAACTTACTATCTATTTAACAGATACTTGTTGAGCATCCTTCTATTTCACAAAATGTCCGGGTGTTGGGAAGACCACAGTGATGCATGGATTTTGCCATCGAAGAAGTGATACCCAGTGAAAAAATAGACCTATAGATTATAATAAATGATCTATAGGAGGATTAGGAGGGCATCACACACAGATTTGGATTGGAGGGGAGGAGTGGTCAGGAAACCTTTCATAGAAGAATTGATACACATTTCAAAATAATAGGTCATACTTAACCAGAAGAAGATAAAACAAGGGTGGATGGGATAGATAAAGTATTCCAACAAAAGGGAATAGCAGATGTCAGAGCCCAGAGAACAGAGTGAGCACAGGGATTTCCGTGCTGGGCAGAGCAAGTAGGTCAGTGTGGCTGACTCATGGAGAGAGGCTTGAGGAAGGGAGGAGATGAGAGATGAACTCGAGGCAATTGAGAGGATGGAGTGTGGAGGAAAGAAGCCTTCTCAAGGAGTTTAAATTTAACCTAGGGGTGTTGCCTGTGGCTCAGTGAGTATGGTGCCGCTCCTATATACCAAGGGTGGCAGGTTCGAACCTGACCCCAGACAAACTGCAGCAAAAAATAAATAAATAAATAAAATAATAATAATAATAATAAATTAAAAATAAATAAATAGTTTTTAAAAAATAAAAAATAAATTTAATATAGAAGAAGCCAGAGTCATTGAGGCAAAGTTTATAGTTTAGGAAATTTCTCCATCTGCAGTAAGGAGACTGAATTTTGAAGATTGAGAGAAACATCAGATAGAGGGAAGACAGTCAGAAGGTTTGGGTGATCATCTAGACAGGATGGGGGCACAGGGAATGGGACCAAATGACACAGATGACAACTAGAAGATAGAATAGAAAGGATTTGAGAATTAATTATCTCACCAGAGCCCACATAACTTTGTAAGGACCTCTATTTTCTGTGGATATTTTTTTCTTATAATGTCATTGTTTATTTTTGATATCAGTGTAATGCTGACCTTATAGAATAAGCTGAGAAATATTCTGTCATTTTGAACTTATTGGAGGAGTTTGTATATAATTAGTATTATTTCTCCCTCAAATGTTTGGTTGAATTCATCAATGAAGTCCTCTGGACCTACAGTTTTCTGTGAGGAAAGGCTTTTAACTACAAATTTAATTTCTATAATAAATAATAGGATTATTCAGGTTATCTATTTCTTTTTCAGTGAGCTTTGATCATTTGTATCTTTCAAAGAATTTTCCCATTTTAGCAAAGTTGTCAAGTTTACGTGTATAATGTTGTTTATTCTGTTCCCTTGTTTTCATTTTTATGTCTGTAGAATCTATAGTGCTGTCACCTATCCCATTCCTGATATTGACAATTAGTATCTTTTCTCTCTGTGTCATGATCAGTTTGGATAGAGGTTCATCAGCTTTATTGATCTTTTCAAATAGCAAGTTTTCATTTTATTGATTTCCTGTTACTTTTCTGTTTCCCACTTAATTGATTTCACCTTTGTCTTAATTTTCATTATATGTCATATTCACTTATGTATTTAATTATTTTATGTTCATAACAAATTGAACCTACTATCATTATAAAATGTCCCTCTTTGTTTCTAGTTTTCTTTGTCTGAGAATCTATTTTTCTGATGCGTGTAGTCATTCTAGCCATTGCATTAGAACATCTAAAATACAGTTGTTGCGACTTTTAGTGTCCTTGTCTGCTCTTTCTAAAATCTGTGCTAGTTCTCAATGGGTTTCTATTGGTTGAATGATTATTCTTTGCATTACAGAAAGTATTTTTACAGCTTCTTTGCTTATGTGGTAATTTTTCATTAGGTGCCAGACATTGTGAATTTTATCTTGCTGGGCAGAGGGTATTTTTGTATTCTTATGTACATTCTTGAGCATAGTTCTGGGATGCAGCTGAGTTACATGAAAATGGTTTGATCCTGCTAGGTGTGGCTTATGTGATTTTTTTAGGATGTCTAAAGTGATGCTCAGTCTAATTATCTCCCACTAATGAGGCAAGAATATACAACCTTTTGAATTATAGTTTTTCTAATCAGGTTGGTGAAAGGAGGTACTATTTCTAGCTTTGTGTGAGCCCTGGGCACTGTTCCTTTATTCTTTTGGACAGTTCTGTCCCCTGCATCAGGTATTTCCCTCACATGCACACACAGATTAATACTTCATTGAACCCTCAGGGAGACTGTATATCCCTGGATTTTTCCTCTAGGAAGCTCTCTCATTTCTAGTACTCTGCCCTGCACATAATCCTCTCCTTAGAGTTTCAGCTCTATCTCCTCAACTCACAGAGTCCTGTAGGCTCTTCTGGGGTTATGTCTTTTGTCTGCCACCATCCAGAATCTTTCTCAGTGTAGGAAGCTGTGACACTCACAGAACTCACCTGTTTCCCAATCCCCACTTCTTAGGAAAGACTGTCCTTCATTAGCTGATGTCCATTAACTTAAAAACCATTGCCCTAGTGGAGGATGGAGGTCATTTCAGGCAGGGGGTAAATCTGGCTTCTGTAGTTGATCTTGGCTGGAAGTTTCTCTTATATTATTTTGAACTTGAGGAATTAAATAATTTACTCATAAACTCTTGAGTATATACCTCTAAGGAATAAGAATACTTTAAAACATATATAAATGCAATACCATGACCTCACCTTTAAAAACTGATAATATTTTTATATATATGGTTAAATTTTCTCATAAATGACTCTTTATTTCAATCATTTGAAACAAGATGCAAATAAGGTCCACACCTTGGGTCTGGTTATGTGTCTCTTAAGTAGAGAGACACATTTAATCTATAGGTTATCTTCCCTTCTCCTTCTTCTTCCTCCCTTCTTTCTCACTATCTCTCTGCCTCTCTCACTTTCAATTTGTTTATTTTTTGAAGGAACTAGTCTTTGTAGGATAGTGTTTCTCATACTCCTAATTTTGCTGACCACATCTCCATATTTCTGTATCCTCTGTAGTTCCTGTAAATTGCTAATGGATCTAAAAGCTTGATCAGGTCCAGGATCTATGCCACTTTTTAATGTGTTTTATTAGCTCTTTATATTTGAGGTAATTATGATTAAACTTCTGAGGAAGTCATAGAAAGAAATTATTGTACCATCTACTACCAAATGCTCCTCAAGACAATCCTTTGCAAATCTCCTTTTCGTTTGCCATACCTAACCTTGGGTCACTGAGTCATGTCTAAACAGAGCAAAAGCTAATACAGGGAAAGACATAACCCAGGAAACTTTGAAATATACTGAACCAAAACATTGAGCTGAGTGCTACAGAAAGGACATAGCAAGGAAAACTTGAGATGGCAGAACTGAGGTTGGTCTGTGAATTTAATTTCAGATTTTATTACAGTAATTTACACATGCATAAAAATGAAATAGGTCATTATCAAGTGCTTAATTTTCAATGTAAGTCATAAAGATGTATACGCATATAATATAGCTTGGAGTTATAGTTAGTAGTGAGGACTTTCACTGCAGTCTCAAGTGAGCTGTCATCCACAGGATGAGATCAGGTGAAAGATGCTTATGGTCTTATTCATTCCTTCATTCATTTATTCACTCAATCACTTATTACTTCACATAGTGAGTCAGTAGTATCTTAATCACAGGGTGTACAATGATGCAGAGAATGCTAGAGGTCCTTCTTCCTGAATGCTTCAGTCTTGGGGGAAAACATATGAAAAAAACAAATACAACACAAACCATCAATTATTATAAAAGAGAGTGACAGTGGGAATCCAAGAGTGGAGTTACTATTTACCACACAAACTCAGGGAAGATGCACTTTTCCCTATTTTTGAATTTTACTACATAGATCATGTATAACTTTTAATTGTTTTTATAAAAGAGAAAATTAAAACATATGTATTTGGAGTGGATGTTCTCTAAGGTATTTTCAGGTCCTAACTTTGGATTATTTTTATTTCTGATATCGACTGTGTGTGTGTGTGTGTGTGTGTGTGTGTGTGTGTGTGTGTGTTTTTCCTCATACTCACCAATTTGCCAATGCTCCAGAAACCAACTGAGTGTTCTTCAATTCAGTCTGATTCTGACACTGTCTACCCGTAGTCAGCGTCATCCAGTGAGGTAAGGCTCAGGCCGCAAGACTGCCCCCCTTCACGTGCCAGTCACAGCCCTGTTTGTCAACTATACTTCTGGGAGGTCAGCTGTACATTCAGAGGTTCCCACAAACCTCTCCTTGGGTTAATTCATGAGAACAACTCTGAGAACTCAGGAAGGCACTTTCCTTACTGTTACTGCTTTATTATAAATGAGGGGCAGCAGATGGAAGAGGGCACAGTGCGAGGTATGGGTTAGGGGAGCTCCCAGGCCCTCTGGGTGTGTCACCCTCCCACACCTGCATGCGTTCATCAGTCTGGTGGCTCTCTGAAACCCATCATTAAGGATTTTTATGAAGGCTCCATTACCAGGCTTTATTGATTAAGTCATTGTCTGACAGTGGTTAGCTAAATCTCTAGCCCCTCTGCCTTTCCCAGAGGTCTTGGGGAGAGGGATGGTGGAGAACATGCCTCTAGTCACATGGCCAGCTCTTTGACAACCAGCCCCATCCTGAAGCCATGTAGGGTCCCACCAGCAGCTGCCTGATTAACATAAACTCAGGAATACTGGCAAGGGGCTTGTTATGAATACCAAAATGTTCTCCAGTGGCTCTTCTCACTAAGGAAATTCCAAAGGTTTTAGAAGCTCTGTGTCAGGACCTGGAGAAGATGAATAAATATATATCTCTTACTGTGTGACAAACATTCTCTAAGATCCTGAGATCTAAGATTCTCTGAGATGGATTCTGTTGCTCAGAGTGATGATGTCAGGTTTGGGGCTCAGGGATGTAAATATTTGCAGGAATGATTGTGATTTGGGGACAATTAAGCCAAGACAAAACAAGGGAAGTCCCAGAGGAGGCAGGGATAAGATAAAGAGAGCATGAGACAGATCTCAAAACCCTGTCAGTGAAGTGGACTGGCCCCCAGGCAACACTGAATTTGAGGGTTTAAGTATGAAAATCATTGTCTGTGTCACCGAGCTCAAAGTCTATGGCTAACATTTATTGAGCCCTTACTGTATATATTATGCACTGTTTTAAATGTTCTTATTTATTAAATGCATACAAGAGTGCTATTGGGTAGGTTTTGTTATTAGCCCTATTCTAGAGGTGAGGAAACTGAGGCACTGAATAGTTGAATCATAGCTGGTGAGAGGCAGTGCTGAGATTTGAACCAGAACATCTGCAGAGACTGTGCCCTGATGTTGCCTCCCTGAAGCGTGTGGGAGGAGACAATTCCAGACTGACTGTGATACAACATCAGTCTCCTTTGATTCTCACAAGCAGGGTTTGGTTAGTGGTTGTGGGGACTCTTACTGGCTTGGGACCCTTCCTAGGGAAGAGAGATCAGTCATGTGGAAAGCGTGCCCCTCTGAGGCAGACAGCTGACAGTTGCCGAGTTCCTTATTGTTGAGACCTTGAAGGGTATATGATCTATTTTAATAGAGGAAGCTCACTCCTTGCTGCACTGTTTTCAACCCTAACAGCATTGTGGAGGGCTCAGCAATCAAGGCTTTTTGGTAGTGTGTGCAAAATAACCCGGTTCACCTTGCCTCCAATAAAGAAGGATGAGGAACTTTGAAATCATCTTCTCTCTCAAATGGTAAATACTCAGCATTCAGACTACTACTTCTCTCATCCAGGCCATGCTCATGAGATACCGCTCTTTCTTAATGAATGAAAAAAACAAGTAAGACATCTACTTTTTTTTTGGGCATCTACTAACTTGGTGCTTTAGGCGGCCCTTTCAAATCCTCTAGCACTATAAGGAGAGGTGATGTAACATGATTCTTTTAATTTATAAATGAGAAAATGAAGTGTACATGATCTTATTTTCCTAGGCCATTTGGTAAAGAAACTGACTTCAAACACATTTCTAAACCTAAGGCAGAGCTCTCACTCTCGGCCCTATTGGCATTTAGGGCACATAATAATGTATTGGGGTGGGGGTGCCTGGAGGAACTCTCCTGTCCATCGTGGGTTGGCAATATCTCTGGCTTCTACCTGCTAGATGCTGATAGCAGCCTTCCTCCCCACTTGTGACAATCAAAATTGTCTTCAGATATGGCCAAATGTCTCCCGGGGGTACAAGGTTGCCCCTAGTGAGAACTCCTTATCTGCAGAGTAGGACACTGACATCGGTGACATGTACATTTAGCACAGGCAGTAGAATTAGCCTTCAGAGCTGCAATCACAACATGCAGGAACTTGGTGACAGATTGAAATCTCAAGGCCTCTGCAATGTATCAGTGGATTACTGGAAGGGAACCTTATCTCCTCCAGAAGATATATAACAACGTAAATAAAATGCATGCTTACCCAGAAAAAAATGCTAATCAAGGAAAAACAAACACACATAAACAAACAAATGGGGGGAAAAAAAGAAGAGGCCATGCTTTTCAAGGCATGTACTCAATTTCTTCCACTATGTGCTTAGAAGATGGCCTTACATAATTTATTTTCATCATTATTAATATTATTACTGGATTTCTCATAGTATTATGGATTAAATGTTTGTGTCACCCCAAAATTCCTGTGTTAAAGCCTAATCCCCAATGTAATGGTATTTAGAGGTGGGGGCTTTGGGAGGTGATTAGGCCATGAGTGTGGGTCTTTATGAATGGGATTAGTTTATAAGAAAAGACACCAGAGCGCTTGCTTGCTCTCTTTCTGCTATCAGCCAGGAGAGGATACAAGAAGGTGGCCACCTGCAAGCCAGGGGGCAAGGCCTCAGCAGACACCAGATCTACCGTCACCTTCATCTTGGACCCCTCAGCCTCCAGAACTGTGAGAAATAAATGTTTGTTGTCTAAGTCACCAAGTCTAGGGTAGATAAGTTACAGCATCCTAAATTGACTAAGATAGATGGTATTAGAAAGTTTCTTCCTTATGATGTCCATACTCAGAAACATAAAAAGTGGAAAGTAATTTTTTTTGTTTGTTTTCAATGAACATTTTATGGTGGGAACTACTGCTTTCAATATTTAAACCCAAACCAGATCGAGGATGTTGGTTGTTATATGAAACATCATGGCAAAAATTGAGCTCTGATTACTATTACTTGAGAAAGCCATCCCTGACTAAAGAGAAATTTTACAACCAGCACAGAAGCTCTGTAGTCAATGGGTCTGAGTTGTTTTTTGTTATGTTTTTTTTTTTTTTTTTTTGAGACAGAGCCTCAAGCTGCCACCCTGGGTAGAGTGCCATGGCATCACAGCTCACAGTAACCTCCAACTCCTAGGCTCAAGCGAGTCTCCTGCCTCCATCTCCCTAGTCCCATAGCTGGGACTACAAGCACCAGCCACAATGCCCGGCTGTTTTTTGGTTGCAGCTGTCATTGTTGTTTGGCAGGCCTGGGCTAGATTCTAACCTACCAACTCAGGCGTATGTGACTCGCCCCTTAGCTGCTTGAGCCACAGGTGCTAAGCCTGGTTTTTGTTTTTTTTTCTTTTGAGACAGAGTCTCAAGCTGTCACCCTGGGTAGAGTGCTGTGGCATCACAGCTCACAGCAACCTCCAACTTTTGGGCTTAAGTGATTCTTTTGCCTCAGCCTTCCAAGTAGCTGGGATTACAGGCACCCACCATAACACCCGGCTATTTTTCATTGAAATTTTCATTGTTATTTTAGCTGGCCCAAGCTGGGTTTGAAAACACCAGCCTCCGTGTATGTGGCTGGCATGCTATGCTACAGGTGCCGAGCCACATAGGTCTAAGTTTAAATGGTGCCTTCACAACCTACTCAACTTGGGAAAACTACTTAACTTCTCCATGCCTCAATTTCTATAGTTAAAAATGGGAATTAACTTAGCACCAACTTTATGTAGCTGTTTGAGGGTGCATGCAAAGATCAGATACCATTTCTGGTATACAGTACATACTTATTAAGGAATTTAAGAGGTGCTGCTAATTTTCTCCTCTTCTTTTTTTAGTACCACATTTTTATGAATGGTTGACTTATTTAACCTCAATTCACTGTAAGTCTGCATATTAGTCAGGCTTCTCCAGAGAAACAGAACCAATGCATATAATCTATAAAAGATATAAGTATATGTGTGCACATGTATATAAATAATGCAAACCAAGCATTTAAACTAATTCCTTACAACAAATTTATATATGTATAATGCCCTTATAATAAACATATTATAAGGAACTAGCTTATATGACTGCAGAAACTGACAAGTCCCGAGATTTGCACTTGGCAAGTTGCAGACCCAGGAGAGCCAGGTGGAGACCTAGTCTAGAGGCCAGTAGGCTCAAGACCCAGAAAGAGCTGATGTTTCAGTTTGAATCCAAAGGGAGAAATAAAAATGGATCTTCCAGCTCAGAGTAGCCAGGCAAGAGAGTTCCCTCTTACTCAAGGTCGTCAATCTTTTAAAATAGTTCTAGTCCGAACTTCAACCGATGCATCAGGCCCACCAACATGAGGGAGGGCAATCTGTTTTACTTCATTTACTGATTCAAATGTTTAATCTCATCCAGAAACACCCTCAAAGACACACCAGGAATAATATTCAACCAGCTATGTGGGCACATAAAATTGACACATAAAATTAACCATCACAGTTGGACACAGAGTCTTCCACCATCACAACCTCCTACTCCCTTCCTCCACAGTCACAGAGCTGAAGTCACTCCCCCCTCAGAAATGATCTACTGCAGTGGCAAAGGGGAGCCCACGAACCCTGCCAGCAACTTCTCAGCTCTAGATGGGGCCACATTCTCCAAGTGAGCTGATTGTGGATTTTACCAAAGAGGTCACAATATAAATTATGGAATTATATTATAGATCTTACAATTAACCTCGAAATGGTTCTTTCAGAAGTCATAGGAGTTAGGATTCTATAACTGGTGAGATGCTACTGTCAACTCATTTCCTCCCAAATTCAATCACATGAAAAAGTCTTAAATTCCTGAGAATCTGTGAATATGGATTTTTTGTGTGTGAGAATGTTAGGATTTCAAAGAGCATTTTAGTTTCAGAGCATAAACTCCTAACCTATTTCAAAACCTTAAAGAATTAGGATGAGGAGAGAGAACCTCTGTACACTTAAATTGATATTCACTAAATGACAACAATTCACCTAGTTCAACCGCCCCCCGAACTATCTAAGTCCGAACAAGTCACTGCAATGCAAATAAGCTACAAAACTAAACTGTTATATTATTCAAGTAAAGACAGAAAATTTTTATAAAGAAACGCTAGAGAACTGCAGCTTTGGAAGGCTTTTGACAAAGAGAATATTTAAAGATTTCCGTTTAATTTCACAATAGAAGAGAATAGGAAATTAGCCCTGATAAAGAATTATCTGGGTATCAAAAGATTAACAGAAGCATTTGGCACCCTCAGTGTTTTTCCAAAATGACTTTCTTAATAAACATGCCGAGAAAGCAGCAGGTAACTATTCTAGCTATATGGAAAAACTGCAGCTCTGACTTAAAAAAAAATAACGGTGACAACTGTTTCTTTGTTTCAAAAATTAGTAGTTGCCCATCCTGGCTGGGCACTGTGGCTCACGCCTATAATCTCAGCACTCTCGGAGGCAGAGGTGGGTGGATTGCCTGAGCTCACAATTTCCAGACTAGTCTGAGCTAGAGTAAGACTCCATCTCTAAAAAAATTAGCCAGGAGTTCTGGCAGGCCCCTCTAGTCCCAGCTACTTGGGAGGCTGAGGCAGGAGGATCTTGTGAGCTCAAGAGTTTGAGGTTGCTGTGAGCTAAAGATACAAAGTCACTCTACCAAGGGTGACCAAAAAAAATTAATAGTTGTAAAATTATTAGGTAAATTTTGATAAATGCAATAAATTTATATTTCATAATGTTGACTTTTATTTTCAAGACAGGGTCACAATCAAACCTTGAAGTTTTGGTTCTTATTTTAGGTAGATCCTATTTATCTGGCATTTCTTTTCCTTGACCATTAAATCTTTGAATATTAAGATTCTTTCCATCAGTTGCTCCAAATGGATAACACATTTGAATATGTGTTGCTGTGTTAAAGTGACTACAGTGGTTATGTGTTTGCTTACATCTTTGGGGCCTAAGAAATAGTGATTTCTCTTTTCTCTATATCCTCTAGGGTCATATTTTCCTCTTGGTTTAGCTTTGATATTGTCTGATGACATGTAGACTTTCCTCAATAGCTTGTATTCCTTGGTTATCTGTTCCTACTTAAGAATAAGATGAAAAAGAAAAAAACAAGAGCTCTATGTGCAGGGTGAATGCCCACTTTAGGACAAGATGTTTAGGAGAAGGTCTGTGCGCTGTCAGACCCTTCCTTCTGATCTGGAGCACCATGGGGCCCCACCCTTAACTCTAACTCAGCCCAAGAGTATGTGTCCTAGTTCCTAACATAAACAAGCTTGAATCTGCAGTAAAAATTGCTCTGTAGTTTTATTTCTGCCTTCTGATCTTGCTTTTTCAGGCTGTCTTCTGCTTACTAAATTCCAATTCATCTAAGCAATGGAAGAGCTGCCATGTAAGAGTTCTGGTCCAGGCTCTGCCTCAAAATGATTTAATGATCCCAGACTAGTATGATAACCTGTCTAGACCTCAGGTTCCTTCTCTGCAAAGTGTATAATCAGACCATAATTTCTAACTCTCCTTTCATCTCTAAAAGTCTATATTCTAAGTGATATTTGCAAGAGATTCTCCACTACAAGGCCCACTCTAGGCACTCCAGAATGGCATTCACTGCATGGCCATCTCCTAACCTGCTTCTCCAATGCTTTATGTAAATCTGGAAGTTCCTGTTCTCTCCATGTAAACCTTGATGTTGCTATCTTCTTCCTTCTTTTCTACTTACTGCTCACCCCTAGCCCACCTCTGCATCTAAAAAATAATTCTGTCTTACCAGACAAACTTGACGGCTAAGTCCTCTTGAAATTTTCTCTAAGTTTCTTATTAAGGGAAAATTCTATCTGTTTGGCACTTCCATAGAATTTGTTCATAGATTTGTATTATACTGAATATACCCTAGACTGCATCTCTACTACATTCTAACATCTTAGAAGACAAAGATTGCCAATTGACTCTGGGGTACCTTACTTTTCCCCAACCCCTATCATAGGGTTTTGCCTATAGTTGTATATGGAGCATGACAAACCAATGAAAGAATGAATGAATGACGTACAAACCAATGAAGAAAAAAGTGAGTAAATACCTTTGAATCTCAGATGCACCAATTAGGTTGAAAAAAAGGTACACACACAGAAAAATCAGGGAGCAGGAATGATTAAAGCCAGACAGGAAAAAACAGTCTGGGATTCTCAGAGGTTCTCTTTTTCTACTTCTCAGAGTTATAGAAAGAAAAGACTGAGAACCACACTTGTGGCCAAATTGAGGCCAGGGCAGCCTGCAGTGGATTACAGTGATATTCAGTTTTGTCAGGAAGTCCACAGAACTGTGGAGCAGGTCAAGCTGAACTCTTGCAAAGTCATTAATTCTATATTTGCTCTTTCTCTTTCATCTTTGTGGGTTTAATTGTAAATCATTTCTCATTCCTCTGGACTCTGTTTTCTTTTCTCATGCTTGTTCCTGTGATATAGAGCCCCAAAGAAAAAGTACAAATGCTAAATTTCCCACATGAAGTTAACAAATAAAACACAACAAAAAAGGCTAAGACATCACTTTCGAAATAAATGAGCACCCCCAAAGCCAACTGATAATTGCTGTGGTTCCAGGTGGTGGGAATTTTCTCCATCACCTCTGTAGACATGCAGTGTTATGACAATAAATTAACTTCTAAGACTTTTAATTAAGAAGAAAACAATCAAGAGTTGGAGAAACACCTGGATTTCTTATAGTGTCTAGTGATCCAATATAAACATGACTTTGCTCCAGAGTAGTTTGATTTCCCTTGGAAGTTTTGGAACATATAAACAGGGGCAGGGCAACCTGAGGCTGAAGTCAAAATGATTTTTTTAGTGCCTGGATTCATACAAGGTAGAGAGATAGCAAACAATTTCCAGAAGAGAAATCACACTGTATTTGGCTTGGCCATCAGTGGTTCCATGTAATAGCAACATCACTCACACATAACTTTGTTTTAGTGGCTGATATTAAGAAAAATTGTTGCTTACAGTATGATGCACAGGGCTGTCAAATTCACACATACATGCCCTTTGGTCTGAAAATGATTTTGTTTTTATAGCATCAATTCCACAGTGCAAAGTCCATAAATTTGTATTAGCAATATGAGGGCCACATTACATCACAGGAAGAGAGCAAAACCCTGTTACTGAGAAATGTAGGCCCATCTTCTGAAACCGATGTCTGGGTCTGGCTTATGAGTCAGTGGAAATTTTCTTGAAATCAATGTGGGACATAGCTCACATTTTGAAAAGGTAGATCTTCAAAAAGGACTGACTTAACATTTATGATAAACGTGATTTCCAAGCCTCTAAAATGACAGTGAGCCTTAATTGTATTCATGTAGAAGTTTAATGTTCCTATGAGAAAATCATCTTGGATTGAACTGCATAAACTCTGAGGTCCCAGCAGGGAAGGTTTATCTCAGCAAGGAAACTGGATTACTGCTTAGAAAGAGAGAATGATGGGTAGCATCATCAGCCTAATACAATAAGCACTGCTTTTAGGAGACGTTTGCAAGTAAACCAATAAAAACAAAACTGAAACGAGTCACTGCCTGATAAGAGAAAAATGAGTAGATAGAACTGACGTCTGAACACCGACATCAGGAAAGCCACCAGGGAACAGGTTTCTTTGTGCGTGTAGTTTGGGGCTTGACAAGGAAATCACACAGAGTGAGCAGAGCAGAGGAGGGGAGAGGTGACAACTGTTCTACACTTGGCCTCTAATGTGGAATTTTATCAAATAAGATAGATGCCAGCATGGATACAGACAGAAAGGAACACTTCAAAACTGTTGGTGAGACTGCAAACTAGTATGGCCTTTGTGGAAAGTCATGGAGATACCTCAAATAAAGTAAAAGTAGACCCACCATGTGAAACAGCAATCCTGCTACTGGGTATTTACCCAAAGGAAAAAAATGTCATTTTGTTAAAAAGACACATGCACTCAAAGTTTATTGCAGCACAGCTCACAATTGCAAAGATGTGGAATCAACCCAAATGCACATCACTATGTGAGTGGGCTAATTAAATGTGGTACCTGTACACCATGGAGTATACTCAGGCATTAAAAAAAAAAAAAAAAAAAAAAGTGGACTAATACCTTTTACAACAACTTGGATGGAACTGGAGATTATTCTTCTAACTGAAGTTTCAGAAGAATGTAAAAACAAATACCACATTTACTCACTATTAAATTGGAACTAATCAACCAATGTCCATGTGCACATTTGGCAGGAAATCTCAATGGAAAGCAGCAGGTGAGAGGGGACCAGAGGGAAGGGGTAAATGCACCCAACAGGTACAACACACACTTTCCAGGGGAGAGGCACACTTATAACTTTGACTCAAACTGTACCAAAGCAATGCATGTAACCAAGACATTTACACCCCCATAATATTGTGAAATAAAAAACAAAAATAAAAAAGTAATAAAAAAAAACCCTATTTCTTTAAAAGGATCCATAAAGAGAATATTTATGTACAACTTTTCATGTTCTGCCTATAAAAGGGTTCTGAGGCAGAGAATAGAGACCATGTTTCCCAGTTTTCATTTTCTTCATTGTAGAGTCAACCCAGGGAGAAGGGTGGGTATTCTTTTCCATGCTGCATCTGCACTTAATAAGGGCTGAAGTTTGAAATGTAAGATGTAAAGTAGGTAGAATCTACAACACAATTCCTCTGGGAACAAAACACATTCTCCAGGGCTTGTTCTCAGAGCAAGATGAATCAAAGTTGGCCATGACCTACCCTTCTCACTCCAGAGCCAAAGGACCAGGAGGGAGACTGACACTCTGTGGCTTTCTCTGAAAGGACATGATCCACAGCACCTGCAGATGGGGCTGGGGTCCATATTTATGAACATCACTGTTGAGTCCTCTGGGGCATATTCCTCAACCTCTTCCCCATCCTCCCCCATGCAGGAAAGATAAAGGAAGCAAAGTCTTTGTCCACTCATGGTCTTATCTGTGCTTTGATGAGATCCAGCTCACTTACTGCTTGGAGTCTGTCTTCAACTGGGTAAGTGACAAAATATTTTGTGAGGCCATGGTTCAGTTTTGGAGGATAAAACTGAGGTTGAGCAGCCACCTTCTCATATCTGTACATAGCTGCCACAAGGAGGGGCTGTTTTGATTAGGGGACCCTACAGGGAATCCGGGAATCAGGCCTCCTTCTCATGCTTGCAAGATGATTTATACACACTATCTGCAACATGTCTTCAACTCTCTTTTTAGTGACCAGAGTGTATCAAAGTTTCACATTGCCGAACTCTTTCTATTTCAGCTTGAAAGTGATTAAAGATATTTAACTGAACCAGAAAACTTCAAGTCAGTACCACTTTTATTGTAGAAACTATGAAATCTATCCCATAGGGACTTTAGGTACATAAGAAAAGAATTTGAGACCTTCCATTAACCCACTTTCCTTTTTCCTAACAAAAGACCTCCAGGCATAAACAAAACAGCATGAATGTGGCAGAAAATGCAATTGAAAGAGCAAAAGACATCAGTATAAGAAAACAGACCTCTCTGGTTTAATAACTAGGCAAGAGTTTACAAGGCAGCCTCTTTTGGAGAAAGACCAGACACTTGTTTCTTACTTCCAATATATGGTATCTCATTTTTGAAAACCACAGGAATTTTAGTTTCTTGGCAGGCAAGAAAATACACTGTGCAGCTGAGATTATTTTCATTTATATTACATTCCATTAATGCAACTGGTCTTTTTCTCAAAGTATTGGCAGCTCAAAAGTTAAAAAAGTGTAAACAATTCACAACCAGAGAAAACAGGAACATTGAGATGCAGCTTTACCCTAGTTTTCTGCAGAGTAAGGATTAGGAGAATGAACAAGAGGAGAAAGAGTCTTTAGTCCCGAGAGGGGTTGGCACATGACAGCCCACCCTCTACCTAATGGTTACCTAGGAAACAGCCAACAGCTGGTTGTCCTCACTGGTCCTTGTGATGGTGTCAGGAGAAATTGTATTAATACATTTGCACATCCGCTTTCTCCTGCGTTTGCCCCTTTACCTATACCTTCATCTTACACTCACACCTGCACCCACGGGCTTCTCTCATGGTAAAAGAACGATGGATCTACCAAACTAAGAAGCACATCAGAAGCACATTTATCTTTGGAAGAGGGTGTCCAAGTGAGAGAGAAGGAGCTGAGAGCCAGGGAGCGATACAGGCCGGAACTCCATTTGCCATCACCCCTCTCTTCTGTGTATGTCAAACGTGCCTGGCCCCTAAGGTTTAAAAAAAGGTTAAGTAACTTTGGCTTTGGTGATGCTCCAAAATGGTGCCAATGCACTGTTCTGCTTCAACAGAGACTTTCTCTAATCTACGTCCTTTTTTTTTTTTTTTTATTAGATCATAACTGTGTACATTACTGCATTTATGAGATACAATGTGTTGATTGATTTTATATACAATTTGGAATGTTTACATAAATTGGTTAACATAGCCTTCACCTCACTTATTTAATTGTTGTGTTTAGACATTTATACTCTATTAATATAGGTGACATGTACCCTTTCTATGCATAGGTTAGACTTTCTCTAATCTATGTCTTTTTTTTTATTAGATCACAACTGGGTACATTACTGCATTTATGGGATACAATGTGTTGATTTTATATACAATTTGGAATGTTTACATCAAACTAGTTAACATAGCCTTCACTTCACTTATTTAATTGTTGTATTTAGACACTTATACTCTATTAATATAGTTGACATGTACCCTTGCAATATGCACAGTTGGTAAGGTCCCACCGATTACCCTCCCTCCACCTGTCCACCCCTCTCCCCTTCCCCCACGCTCCTCTTCTAATCTGCGTTTTAAGGGAGAAAGTAATAGCCATCTTCCTGGGAGCATCAAGGAAAAGATGAGAGGAAGAGTTGGGTGATGTGGGTGAAAAGGGGAAGAGAAGAAGACTAGCCTTGGCCTTTGGGTTCTCTGCCTGTCTTCTATCATATGCAATTGCTCAAACTTGATTTTTTTTTTATCTGAATAGAGCCTTTGATTGGTTGAAGTCATTCACCCAGAAATTGACTATAACCCCCAGTCACTGTTTGTGGTCTGCATCTGTCAATGGGTGTGTGTGATCCTTAGAAAGTTTCGGGCTGAAGCAATTCTCAGCTTGCCCAGTCTGGTCTTTGGAGAGACATTCTTTGTTGCACTTTCATAGTAAGAGTGATAAGACAGGTGAAAGTAATGCCAAATGGTCCGCAGGGCCCATCGGGTCCCATGGAAATAAGCATTCTGATAGAACACGCTAATACCACAGCAATTCTGGAACATGCCTGGTGAGCACGGAGCTCTATTCCTCAATAGGCAAAGGCTGCTGAGGCACAGGAGAAGAGGTCCCTGGATCAGAGTGTCATGTTTGGATTCCTGGTAGCAAGGCCCACTCTGGGAATACTGAGATCAGACACAGCATTTGTCACAATGTGCGGCCCATGTTCCACCCACACTCAAGTATTGAGACACCTCCTTTTCTTCCCAATGCGTCACTTTGTACGACAGGATGAAGTCTCTTATTGTGATTTCCAAAATGTACATTTACTGAGTAGCAGCAAGAAAGGGCTGGTATGGGTCCGATCTCTTGCTGTATCCCTGGGCTAACTTTTGTACCACAGCACACACCTCCGCTGTCAGCACCCACTCCCAGACACAAGTTTAGTATCCAAGCTGGTCAGCCTAGAAGGATGAAATAGAGGTCACGAATCAGCTCTTGTCCTTAAGGTCTTTTAACCTTAGACAAATCACAAATTATATCACAAATAATGAAAATAGCATAAAGGTGCCTGATGTGCAAATTCATTTTCAGGAACATCTATCAAGATCTAGAGACTGGTATCAGAGGACTTCACAGGACTTAGAGCCCTGGAGCCAGATAGGATCAGCTTTGATGAAGAAGAAAGGAAAGACTTTCTTTCATGATAAATAATATGGATTGCTGGATAGGTTGGGAAATGCAGTGGATGGAAACCAAGATTCACTTGACAGCTGGTGTGATGCAGGGATCCACAGGCTGTGCAGTCAAAAGCTGCCCCACGCTGCCACTTTAAAGTAGAGCTTTGATCTCCAGCAAGTCACTTAACCTTTACAAGACATCTTTTCTTTATCTGTAAAACATGGGCAATAAGCATACCTACCTCATAGGGTCATAGGGTACCTGTGTATGTATGTGAAATTTTAGGGAAATGTCTAGCACATGGAAGTTCTCAGTATAAACAGGCTGTCAGTATTAGTCTCTGATTTTCAGTGTTCAGCTGGCTCAAGACTCTGTTCCAATGGACAGAAGTGGACTCACAAAGCCTGGGCCTTCTGACTTTAGGAGTTCCTGGAAGGCCTGCCTCGATAGAAAGAAATTAGAATGTCTGCATGAGGCTGAAGGGTAATTCTTTATAGCATGCCTACCAAACATGTAGAAAGAAAGTCACTTTCTATGCCAAGGTTCAACAACAGATTTAAAAAGAGCTCATGTGTTCTCAGAAATTATTTTTAAAGTTCTAGAAGATGGTCAGTACTGTGTAAGAGCCCTTTTGGGGAGAAAGAATTACATTTATAAGAGAAGATTATTCTCTTTGTTTTTTAGTTATAGCAAAGTAAAGTACATAATGTATATCAAATGTATCATTTTAAAAGCTTTAACATATGAGATATGAGTATCTTAAAGCTAATGAAGATCCCTAGCACATAGATGATCCCTGAATGATGCTAAATGGACTCACAGTATCTTTCTTCTGTTTTTATATTGATGCAGATTGATTATTTTATTTTGTCAAGGAGAACTTCTAGGTCACATATATGTACTTTTATATGTATAGAATAATCCTGGAAGAATAGACAATAAACCACTAATAGTTATAGCTTCTGAGAGGCATGGGGGAGATGGGGTGGAAAGACGGTGTACATTTTTCTTTGTATGCAGGTTTGTACTCTCTGATTTTTTTTTTTAATGTATTAGATTCAGTTTTCTAATAAAAGAGAATTCATAGAAAAAACTGCATGAGGAACCAGATCACAAGGCAGCAGGGAGGACTGTTGGAATCCTGAGGCCAAAATCCTGCTCCTCTTTGTTGCTTATGGGTAACAGATGTTTAAACCAGTGAACAGAAACTGAGAGGCTTCAACCTCCTTCACTTCCAGGCTCAGGTATCCTTGGATCAGAAGTTGTCATCTGCCTTGGGAAATTTGCAAAATGCAGAAGCCATGGCGAAGAGGCCCTGCCCCAGCACACCTGGCTGGTTCTCTTAGCCTTTAAGATTCTCCCTGCTCTTACTGGTTGCCAGTCAAGCTGTCAGAGAAACCTGGGGGAGGACTAAGTCACTGCCCCAGTGGCTGCCAAGTTTACACAAGGGTAGGAATGTGGCCTTGCCCAACGTCAGGCAAAAAGGCTGAGGTCCAGGCTGAGGCTGAACATGGATCCTAAGAGCACACAGATTTCTTTTTCTTGAGTGGGCTACAGAGGTGGGACCAAGGATGTAGAAGTATGTAAACCAAGAACATTACAAAAATAAAAGAGCTTTCTCTTATTATAATGTTTTGTGGGAATACAGTGGGAGAGGGTCTGGCCCCTATAAAGGATTCGCCCGTGAACATCAAAGAATTGACCAGGGGGAGTGAGAGGAAGACAAAGGTAGAGCCTGGAATGTTGGCTCTTCCTCAAAGGAAGAGCCTTTGCATTTTCTTTGCTGAGAATCAAAGCCAGAGACTCCAGTGATAATGGTTCTCATTTTTATTACCATTTTATTATTCAGGGTTGGCTCAGTCTTTTTTTATCCCAAAGGCATTTGAATGAAGATGAAAAGTGCCAAGTTAATATCTTGAGCGAGCCAAGCCCTCTTTCTATGACCAAGGTCTTCATGGACAGATGTGGCGCCTGCTTGCTGTTGTAGCTCTGCCTCTGTTATGTCATTGCAGCAAGGATCAAGGCCATCCCTAAAATGTGGGGTCTGGTCTTTCTCAGTGGAAGAGGCAATGAAATGGGTCTTTTTAAAGTGATCTCATTGGCCCAATTCTAGGAGTGCTCAAAACACTTAAGTAGTTATTCCCAGGGTGGACATGTAATGGAGATTTCCACTACGCACACTGGAATCAGCAAAGCTCTGCTCAAAACAAAGCTCTGCTCAAAAAGATTCATTTCAGAGACACTGACTATCAGTAAAGAGGTACAATTGTGGTTTTGACAAAATGTGTAAACTCAAACACAATGCAGCTGTTATGGAGACACAGACAATGAAAAATGGGAAAAGCAAATTAAACAAAGAACATAAAAAAAAATTTACATATTCAAAAAAGTAGACAATGAACCTGGTTCTTTGTACTCTCAATGACTCTTCAACAATTAAAAAAACAAAACAAAACAGTAGACAATGGCCAGGTAGGGTGGCTCACATCTGTCATGCCTGTAATCCTAACTCTCAGGGAGGCCCAGGTGAGGCTGGTGGATCTCTGGAGCTCAGGAGTTGGAGACCAGTCTGAGCAAGAGCAAGACTCCGACTCTATAAACAGAAAAACTAGCCAGGCATCATGGCAGTCTCCTGCAGTCTCAGCTACATGGGAGACTGAGGCAAGAGGTCACTTGAGCTCAAGAGTCTGAAGTTGCTGTGAGCTATGAAGACACCATGGTACTCTACCCAGGGCAACAGAGTGAGACTCTGTCTCGAAAAAAAAAAAAAAAATTAGACAATGATCAAGGGCTCCCTGTTTGGTGCTTAATAACCATCATAATAAATTAATAAATTGCTAACAATAATAGAGGCCACAACATCTTTTAGAACAAAAGGGAGGAGAAGCCAATATTTATAGAATGTACTTATTGACAGGACAGAGGCATCAGTCTGTGGCCTGTGATTCAAGCACTGCTCAACTGCCTAAAAATTTTAGCAAATCTCTTGATTTGCTACTCATGAGGCCTGTAAGACATGTGAGAAGTTTAGTCTGAATGTGGAAAAAAATTAAAAATTCACTTGCAACAGATTGGGTAATCTCTAGTATGATGGGGAAAAAAAGTTTCAATAGCCTTATGAAACTCAAGGAAAGTTCATATGCCATCTTCCATTTCTTCATTCATTAATAGAATCTGTGCTGTGTATGTTGTAAGCCAAGATTATTCTATGCCAAGATATAGAATGTGGTCAAGTTGTTAATTTTCTTCCATTTGGCCTTTAATGATGGCCCATTTATGGGATATTTGACATAATTGGAATCACAATTGGTATCACAATATAAAAAAACCTTCCTAAGGCAAGGTGGTAGAAATTCATTGAGAAGTTTTATTTAGTTGATACTCAAATTATGGAATTTGGGGCATTAAATGACCTGAGACATTTTATTTATTTACCTCCAGAGAGTCATGTGATTACTTGTTCTTGCTGACATGTCACAACATCCAGATGTTTTGAACTTTAAAGTAAAGGCAAATGAAAAGAACATGGGACATCATTGCTGATTTTCACATATCAGCCAACTCAAATAAACCTGTCGGTATGATGCAGGGGGAGTCCCAATGAAGGGAGCAAAGCCTCCCAACCTCACCAAGTGGGTTCTTGGCTTCATGCTGGGAGGAGTTGGAGAGTAAGCCAACTAGTGACAATTTATCGAGAGAGAGAGACAGACAGATGCCCACCAAACCAGGAATGGATTAACAAGCTGTGGTATATGTACACCATGGAATACTATTCAGCCATTAAAAAAATGGAGACTTTACATTCTTTGTATTAACCTGGATGGAAGTGGAACACATTATTCTTAGTAAAGCATCACAAGAATAGAGAAGCATGAATCCTATGTACTCAATTTTGATATGAGGACAATTAAGGACATGGTGGGGGTGGGGAAAGGGGA